>CAICTM010002113.1:0-18125 GCA_903772945.1 Seminavis robusta
GATGGCGAAGGTAAGAAACGAACAGGCTGTCGCTGAATTCTCTGCCCTGTTTTCTGCGCTCATTTGGATTTTTGCGTCTTTATCCACGATTTGCACTACAAGGGTCCCGATGGCACCAATGGATTCCTCTCGGGCTGGACGAAGCGTGTAAGCCAGTATGCCTCTTAACTCAGTTGGCTACTAAACTCTGTTAGCTGTGTAGGCAAACAGGCGCAAACGGTACGGTACACTGGAAGTAGAAAGCGCTTCGACCCTGCGGAACAATAAGCTAGCAGCTTTTTTCTGCGATATTCAAACTACTAGTGTTCTTCTCCGAAGGAAGTGAGCAAACAAGCATGGAGTAGCTCATGAGCCTTCGAGCATAGAGTTGCTTCGTCGTGGGTTCTACTAGTCCGACGCATCACTGCGTCCAAAACTTCGAATCAATCAGCAAGGACTCGACTCATTGTGCCAATATCAAGAGCATGCGTTCGATTCGTCCCCAACATCCGGATCCCCTTGCTGTGGGTACAATTCTTCCATGCGTCGCCTAATGGTCGCAGCCGACGAGGGAAGGCTCTTCAGGAGAAAACGAAAGGTCTTGATGTCTGGCTCCACCTCTTCGTTGTCGCAGAGTTCTAAAACCAAAGATGTTGCACGGTCGGCGTCGCCATGCTTCAGCCAAGCTGTGATGACAGCAACAAAGCTGTGCGAGTTAGGTGTCAACGTATCTTCAGCGGCATGGCTTCTCGACTGCATTTCTCTGAAGATTCTTTCACATCGCTCGGATGCATCGTTGGAGGGCTGTGCAGACGACGCAAGGCACTGCATCAAACAGTTGAAACTCAAAACGTTGGGCTTTGCATCCAATTGCCCAGCTTCAAACAGCTCCCCCATCCTCGCAATCGCTCTCTCTGCTTTCCCTAAAGCAGCAGAATGACGAGACTTGGAGTATGCCGCTAACAGAGAATTCCACGAGATCAGATTTGGCTTCACTACAGACGTTTCCCCCATAGCTTGGCTTTGACGATTCATCTCTTCCAATAGAGACTCTGCTTTCTCGTAGTCTCCAGATCTCGAAAAGGCTGCAATGACAGTATTGTAGGACACAGTAGTGGGCGCGATGTCGCTATCTCCAGAAGCCCGCATGTCTCCTAAAATGGAAAGGGCCCGGGCAGCAGAACCTTGCAAGCCGGAGTTGCCCCAACAATCCAGCAAATGGTTGTAGCTTCTTTCGTCGGGCTTAACCGGGGCTCCAGATGTGTTGTGAAGACGACGCATCCTTTCCAATAGAGCTTCAGCCCGAGCTGGAGCATCAGGAGTGGAGTTTTGCCTAGCGTATTGTGCCCAGGCCCGTAGCACGCTGTTAAATGCTCGGGTTGTTGGTTGCAGACCTTTTCTCTTGTGCCCTCTCCTCACGTATTCTTCAATCAAGCGTTCCAAGATCTCTTCGGATTTCTCAGCATTGCCAGTATTCGCATATGCATGCATCACAGTAGTGTACGAGATCAAGTCTGGTCTGACACTGGCACCCTTCGGCGCCACTCGATCAGGCTCATTGGATGACAACCGCTCCATCTCAAAGAGCAAATCTTCGGCCACTTGGGAAGAGACTGGATCTTTTGACCTTGCCAGGCAGTTCAGGACGACGTTGTAGCTAGCTACATTTGCAGCAACTCCAGTCAGTTCTTGGAGCTCCTCAAGTTTTTGTAGCAATAGCTCGACTCTTTCACTATTTGTTTTGACTGTTGGCGAGTTGGTCCACGCCTTGAGGAGAGTTGAAAGAGTGTCGAAACCAGGAGTGACTCCTGGTGCGTCTTTCATTCGTTTTGCCAGCTCTTCACAACCCACTCCGTCTCCAAGATTTGCCAATGCATTTAGCGAAGTGTTGTAAGAGATGCTGTCTGGGGCAGCAGTACCGCCACTTTGCTCCATCTCTTCCAATATCTCCAAACATTTTGCCCCCGCATCGCTTCTACCAGACTTTGCCCAGGAATTCATGACGACGTTGTACACAGTAGTGTCAATGGATCCTGACAAATCTCCGGCCAAAGACAGTGCGTGCATACGTTCAAGCAATTCTCCAGCCTTTTCCGGGGCCCCGCGCTTCGCCCATGCTGCCATTACAGTAGAGAAGAGCTGCACAGTCGGTCTCAAGCTCTGAATGCCTCCATCGTCCTTCAACTTTGTATCTTGCTGGTAGTAGCGGTCGCAAACGCTTTCCAGGACCTTTTCAGCATGTTCTGCTTTACCAGCAGCTCCATATGCCTGGACTGTGCAGGAATAGGAGACAATGTTTGGCGTCAATCGTGGATTTGGCTGCATAGTTTCCATCAAAAGTCTTTCACACTCTTCTCCTGCTCCCTGACGCCCCGACTTGGAGATGGCTTGTAGGAGGCATTGTACTTCTCACGTTTGGGTGCACGCGAAAGTTTCGCCCCAAAAGACCCTTGTCCGAAATCTCCTCCATTCGCTGTATCACCAAACGTATTCTGTCGACCGCATCATGCTGTCCGGATTTCGAAAGCGCCAACAGAACCGTGTTGAAGCCAACAAATCGGGCGAACATCTGGATTTTTGCGTTGCATGTATTCATCCATCATTTCCCCCAGCAATTCTTCCACCCGTCTAGCGTTTCCAACCTTGGCGTGTGCCTTCATGACAATGGAATACGTGACCGTTGTGGGACGAACGGTGTTTCCTGCGTTGCTCGATAATCGTTTCATGGTATACAAAATGTTGTCGCATCGTTCCGTGGCATTTGGCACCTTGCCGACTTGTTGCGCCCAACTCTCCAAGAGAATGGAATAAGTGAATTGATCCGGTGCAACATTGTTGGGCAATGCCCCATCAGCATGCAGCTGTTCCATCAACTGGAATTGTTCTTCGACGCCGGCGTAATTCCGCGCCTTGTTGAGTGCCGAAAGTACCAAGTTGAACGATTTGGTGTACGGTGCTACTCGTTCCTCTTGTGTCTCTTGATATAGTTCGTACATTTTCTGCAGCAACGCCGATGCCTCGTCGGCCATTCCACGTTTCGAGTACATTTCCAGCAGAATATTGTAGGTTTGCTTGTCCCGGAGTTCCACGGGCATTTCTTGTCGAAAGAGTCGTTCCGCTTGTGCAATGGGCTCCTCCACGAATGGATTGTGCAAGAGGCACGTGAGTAGCGTATTGTAGGTTCGTACCGTGGGTGCCGTGTCGAGTCCACGAGTGGAATGATAGTCTTGCATTTGAGCCATCACTTGACGGCATTGGTCCACGGTTTGTGGCGATTTGGGGCCTCTGGCAAAGGCGTTTAGCACGTGTTGAAAACACTCTCGATTGGGTGGTGTATGCGCCATTTTGTTGTTGTTGTCGTCATTACTATTTTGACTGTTTTCGTACAAGTTACAAATTTTCTGCAAACAGTTCTGTGCTCGAGTCCCCTCCCCAATATACTCCCATGTTTGTAACACGGTCGCGTAGTTGACTGTATCGGGAAGAATGTTTCGTTGTGGCATTTGTTTCCACAAGATGGATTCCAAGTAATCTACCTTGGCAATCAGTTCGGGAGTTGGTAACACGGCCATGTATCCTCCAGCATGATATTCCTGACTGTGTTTGGTGGAAGACGATGCCATTCGTACCGTTTGTCTAGCGGCCACATCCATAACCATGGCGTAGATGCGGGGATTCATGTGCAGGATTCCATTGCTATTGGATGGATCATCCACCAATGCCTCTAACTTTTGTAGAAAGTCCTCGTGGAACGTGTTTTGTGGTGGTAGTTGTTGCTGTTGTTGCTGCTGTGCTGTTCTCTTTTCCAACTGTTGCCAATGGCGGGTGATTTTGTCGAGCCATTTGGTTCGTGTGAGAATCACCTTGGCAAGGCTGCCACATGGATTGTCTTGTTGATGTTCTTGTTGTTGTTGTGAAGTAGATTGCTGTGTAATAGCCATTTGTTCCTGGATCATTCTCTCCAACAACTCTAATGCATTCTGTACCGTGTTGGCGTGTTCTTCCAGGGACAAATGAAACTTTTGTTGTTGTTGTTGTTGTTGGCCCTTGTTGGAAGTGGCCAACCAAAATTCCATGACCTGTTGTGCATCTCTCCAATCTTGCGGATTCCAACTGGGCACGGTTTTCAATTCTTGTAGACGTTGTTGCGCGGCCTTTAGCAATTCTTGTGTGTGTCGGAAGTCTCGATTGTTTCGTCGACTGTGTTCTTGCAGCCGTTTCTTATTATTTGGATGGGTGATGTTGTTGTATTGCTTATTACTCGCCGGGGTAGCTGGAATGGTATCTTGTGGAATTGACAAGCCTTCCTGCTCTCGGATACGTCGAAGGGTAGTGCTGCTATTGCTACTACTGCTACTTGCAGAATAATAATAGCAGTGTCGTCTGCTTGTGTGGTTATATAGATCAGGGAGACACGGATGTGAAGATACTAGTGCCCCATTTGATCTCGGTGGACTCCCATCACCAATGGAAGGTATCCTTTGTCTTTTTCTGTTGGATGGTTGCCTGATGCCTGGTCCGTTGGCCAGCTTCTTACTAAAGCCACGAGCTCTCCACATGGTCTTCTGTCTGCCAAAATAAATAATCAGCAACATGGTCGCAATAACATCCATCAAAAAATCTTCAAAAGAGAAATCGAAAAGATCTTCCTCGAGTTCGGGACTCAAATACGGGACTCGAAGACGATCTGAACCTAAAATTTGAGCGAGCCTCCTAATTACCGAAAAATGCGGGTCCAACCGTTAGGATGAACCTACCACTGTTTCCGACCCAGCGGCAGCAACGCTTCTTGTCTCATCCTGTCTCGATTTTGGGTTGACAATGGCGGTCAATGGCTGTTGAGCAATGCAAAAGAGAACAAGAAAAGACAATACATCCACCCACCCACTAGCTAGACTGAGATTGCAAAAGGAGTCAAGAGATAGACCAGGAGGAAAAGCTGGTTGTTTGGAAGGGCCAGGTGGATCTGTTTTTCTCAGATCGGCGGCTGCTGGCCCAAAACCAAATTTGCAGCAGCAGATTACCATCTTTGACCCTTCCAATTTGGTATTGATTGATCACACCAATTTACGTACAGTATAACAAGATGATCTCCAACACTAGCAGCATCCAGTTGATGGCTCCGACGCATTCTCTGGAAAAACGTGTCAATGATTACATGCGTCCCTTCCACACGGCAACCTGCCAGGAACACTTGATTGGCGCGCTGCAGCAACTGCCCAAATCGCCCACATTTCCGCAGGAAGAGTCCACCATTCGAGAACAAGTCGCTCTCCGATTGCTGCAAGAAGTCATTGTCATGGGAGCCCAAGAACAGGAAGCACTCGATGCCTGTCTCGTGGCATGTGGACCTCTGGAAGCTCTCTCGGCATGTGCCACGACGCTGCAAGAAATTGCTCAAAAGTACAACCAAAAGTCGTCCAAAAAGAAGAAACGGGCAGCCTCGTCTGTAGAATCGCCCTCCATTTTGGAAACCGCACTGAGAACCATTCGACGCTGGCTCGTCAAGGGTGTCAGTTTCCCACCCGACTATGATACCACCAATGGATACGAAGAACGATGTTGGGTAGAACAGGTCACCCTCACGCTCTCCAGTCACTTGTCACGCTATAACACCAACAATCAGCACTACAACTACAACTACAATCAGCAGCAACAGAATGCACAGAGTGCTAGGAACCAGGAGTATCTATCACCCATCATTCAAGCGTGTCTGGAATCATTGACCAAATTGGTGCTCCTGTTTCCCGTACAAATATCCAATGCCTGTCATGCATTGGCAGTACAGTTACCTACTTGGGCCATTGGCTCGCGGTACAATCCACGCCTCATTGAAGGAGCCATTAGTATGGCACTCTATCAACAAGAAATTGAAGGATCTTCCTATTCGGCATCCTATTTCAAACTACTCGTACAACACATGGTCCGCAGTCGCAATCCCGACGACGTCGCTTTGGGACTCTACAAGTACCACGAACGACACTACCGTTCTCACGATTCCACCAACAGTACCAGTAGTACACAGCACCAACAACCCAAGGCACTCTGTCATTTGCTACTCCAACTGCATCGACAGACACTCTCGCCACGAGAATCCGCTCAATTGCTGCGCAGTGTCACCATTTCCAGCATTCCAAGACAATCCCATGCCACCAAGATTGCCACTACACAATTGACCGAACTATGGCAACGACACTTGTACCCGTACATGGAGCTGTCCTGTCGACCCATTCTAGTGGCGTCGCGACGGGTTCGAGAAGCATTTGTACGACTACTCGTGTTGTCGCCCAGTTCGGTGCTCAATGAAGAATGGCCCGATCGATTGCTCTGTCATTGTGTCGCGTCGCTATTGGCCAATCCCGCTCCACTGCTCACCAAAAAGAAAAGTGACAAGACACGGTCCACGGCCGATTCGGAAGGCAGTAGCACGACGAGCAGTAGTGAAGAGGATAGTAGTAGTAGTGAGGACAGTAGTAGCGGCGAAGAGGACCTGGATTCCGACAGTGAGGACTCGATAGAGGGAGCATTGCAACATCATGCCTGGTTGGCCAAGCATGTCCAAGAAGTCATTGCGACATGGTCGCTGGCAGTCTTTGTACGACAAACCGATCATCGATTGCAACGACACGTGACCAACTTTTTGTTGAGTGGCATGTGCTTTTTGCAACTCCAACAAGATGATACCAACAACAATTCCACCAGCCACCACAATAATAATCATAAAAACGCGCCGCACATGTCCGAATTGGTGGCAGGACTCCTCGAAGGTGTCACGGTACGGTTGGAATCATCCATACCAGCCATTCGCAAAGATGGAATGATGATTGCCGAACGATTGGCACAAAAAATGGGACAGGAATTGCAATTTGATGAACTGGATCAGGAACGATCGTTGATGGACGATGATGAAGTGACATTTTTGCAGTCGGTCATGACGGCCTCGGAATTCCCGTCTCACTATTGCACCACTGCTGTTGGTCGGAAAAAGCAAAAGCAAAAGGCATCACAACTGTTGCAGCAGAGAATGGAAGAAGAAAAAGCTGCGCAGCACGAGAAGAGACGTGAACAACCTCAATCTCAACATCAGCAACGAAAGTCCAACAAGAAGAGCGCCAAAAAGAAGGAAAAGGAAGAGCGCCGGAAACGACGAAAGGCAAAACGGGAGGGGAAAAGTGATACTCGGATTCTCGATGCGGTGTATGGGAACGTCAAGTCGCCAAACTCGAAACGAGGGAACCGGAGGAATCCGCGCGATTCCTATGAGGACTCCACCCAATATCAACCAGACGAAAGTACCGCGGAGCAACATGCCGAACAACATGAACCGATTCGTTCTCCTCGTACTCCTCCTCAAGCTGGTACCGCAAGCTTTCAGCTTCCAAACCTCCTCCAATCCAAACACAACAGCCCCACCAGACATCACAGCCCCACCAGACACCAGAGCCCCACCAGACATCGTCAAAATCAGGGAGCCAAGACTCCCCCCAAGTCCGCTCTCAAAGACAAAAGACGACGGCACTCTCCGTCTCCCCGACAAACTACACACCACGAGGAAGAACAGATGCAACCTCAGCAAGTCCAACAGCAACAGCGACAACAGCAATCCAAGTATGATAGTTATGACAACTCAACGATGCAGCAAGAAGACAACCAAGTGAATGATTCTGTCATGGCACATGTGGGACCTCCTCGGCAGCCGCAGCACCAACAACCACCCGAACAGACCGCTGCCTACTTTCACGATCAACAGCACTTTTTGCAGCAACAGCAGCAGATCCAGCTCCCACCCCAGCACAGTCAAGCCGTCCAGCAGTACCACGGCACACCGCAGCAAGTGCAATTACAGACACCAATGATGCAGCCAGTGCCGCCACAGCAACAACCAGCTGGTAACCTCCACCAACAGCTTGAGTTTCACAATCAACAGCAAGAGCAAGAACAATATCACCCAGAAGAGCAGCATCAGCCACAAGTCCACATGGGGATGCAACTACCTCCAATCGAGTATCAACCACGGCATGATTTCCAATACGACGAGCAGATTCAATATCAGTATGATGATCACCAACCGCATGCAATGGAAATGCAGGCACAAGGATACACCCCTCGGCACAGCAACGCAGCTGTTCATCGTTTCAGTCATGAGGAAGATCCTTCGTTCCCTTCGCAGCAGGATTACCACGGTGGTGCAGACGAAACATATGCAACGTCGGAACAGCCCATCATGTTGCATGACCGACGACAAGAACTCCATCCGTCGATAAAGCATACCTACCATGGTCAAGGGGATGATGTTGACACGCATAGAACAAGCTATAATGGGGGCATTACCAAGCATGTCTCATGGGACCACACTCTCGACAGAACTGACTATGTCATTCCTGCACCGGAGGAAGTCCGGCAAGAGATGTATTGGCAGAACCAATTGAAGAATCAGCGTCGCCAAAAGCACTATAAGCAACAGGAAGAGGTGCAGGAGCGTTTGCAGAGGCAACGCCAACACGAGCAGCGGATGAAAGAGAAGGAGAAAGAACGAGAAGAGCAAATCACCATGAGGATCGCCTCATCGCCTACACCTTCTTTCAAAGACAGTGCCACACAGAGCTTAATAAGCCGCGACCCCCCGGAACAGTACCCGTCAACCCCACGTCGCCGTCGGGATGAACAGAGGGGTAGACCACAGACTCCTATTGTGGTGACAACTGTCGACGATCGTGAAGACAACGATGACGACGATGAAGGCGTTGCGGCTTGTTGGACCCAGCAAGAAGTTGAGATGGTTCTCGAGAAAGACCCGCCAAAGCATTCTGCGTTGTCGCCACTACCAACTACCCTTGGTCCCCATTCTGGCAGTCCCAGGAAGAGCCCCGGAAATGATAACATGGCCCGACCCCCAGCAAACCCCCGGCGCAATGACCCCCCTGAGATGCCTTCTTCCAGCAGTGAGAAAGCGAGTGGTGTTCCATCCTTGATCTTTGCCATGGTCGAGGAGGAGGAACAGGACGGCAACAAAGAAACGAAAGAGGCGATGGAACCTGACAGTAGCGACAGCAACAATAAGTGGGGTGTGGATAAGAAGGAAACCATCGAGGACGACTCTCTTTTTGCAATGGAGCATAAGAGATTCAAGGAAAAGCAACTTGCGACCGGGAAACCTCCTCTTTCGCCAAGATCTAGATTCGGTTATCAGCAACAGGCACCCAAACCCCGAAAGGGCGTCAACCCGCACAAACAGTCCTCGCTCTCTTCCTCGGCTACAAACAACCATAAGGACTCTTTTGCAACCAGCGTCAGGACCAGATCTCATCCATCCGTCGACCCTGCAGAAATTGATGCTCGAATATTGGCAGCTGCGTACGAACAGGAATCCTTGCCATCTGAAAGTTCGGCGCCATCACTATCGATATACTCTTCGACCTCGACTGGTTTCTCGCTTGCGTTGAATGGTGAACAGGAAGCACCCGAAGCAAGCCAGCGAGCAACTCGACAACCGAAACAGGCATATTCCAAGGCTTTCGAACACATCAAACGAAAGCAGCAGAACAGACGCAACAAAGAGGATCCCCACAAGCACCGTTCGCCAATCATTTTCGACGGAAGAACGTCGAAATCACCCGACAAGAGAGTGCTCATTGTAGATCCTGATGCGGCATACGTAAGTGAAGACGACGAGGAAGAAGAAGATGATGTAAACTACGACGGTACCTTTGAGGATGATGACGACTATTATGATGAGGAGGATGAAAGCAGGTCAACGGATGACGAAGAAGAATACACAGACGACGTTTCGTACACCGATGACTACGACGACGATGACTCGGAATGGGACGAGTCCGAGCAACGACATCTCGATACATATGATGTGGAAGACGACGAAGAAGATTTGAGAGAGACGCCACAGCCTCGGTATCTACGAGACTGCTTGGAACTCTTGCGAGCTCCAGATAGCGACAAGGAAGCATACAGCAAACACGAAGCAGCTCTAACATACCTTCCTCGTTTGATCAAAGCGAAGGAGAAACCTGCTGATTTACCAGACCTTGCTGTCCCTCTGGCTCTGGAATTGATGCGTTTGGAAAACAAGTACAATCTCGATAGCTTTGAAGATGATAGGCTCATTGCTGTGATCGCCTTAACAGTCGCAGAACCGCTTGCAGTGGGGCAGCGGTTGATCCTTTTGTTGTGGGAAGACATTGCGTTTATGGACCGATTGGACGGACTGACAATTCTGAGCGAGGCTGCATTTGAGCTTTCGGGAAACAAGAAGCTCGAGCAATGGAACAAGAAAATGGCAAATAATAGGTACGTCTCTCGCTCTCCGCATCTGAAGACTAGTGTTTTCTCTTCGAGGTTCTTACCAAAACCAACAACTTTCAGAAGGAATGATGACGGCAATAGTCACGGAAAACGCGCCTATGTGAAGGAGAACTACAGTCTTGTGAGCAACAAAGACAACTCAACAATGACCGGAGAGGATATGGGAAGCATTGTCTCGGTGCACGCAGAGCGTGCTCTTGGGCAAGTAGAATCAAAGACCCGTCGATGGGGACGTGGCAGGAGACAGCCTGAAACCCATGCCTTGCGGAGTCGGTTCGGCCCTGTTGCTCATGTTTGGTACTATTCCCTCGTTGGCGGTTTCCTGCAGCGGAAAGACAACGCGGCACTCTGGGGAGGCGCAGTGGGTGCAAGGTTGCTCGCAAACTTGTTTGTTACTCTCGCAACTATCGTTGAATGTGCGGGAGTTGCACCCGGAACTGATGTGTTGGCCAAGGATATGTTCGAGCTGGTTTGGTCATTCCGAACAGTTGATGTAGCCGAAGTGCGCATGGCGGTACTGGTTGCGATTGCAGCATCGCTGTCATGTCTTCCCGAAGACGTGGTTTTGACCATGATGTTTGATGGTCCGTTCAGTAGTCTTCCAGAGGGATTGAAGCAGATGTCGCAGCTAGATCCCGATCAGAGCTGCCGCAGGCTTGCTAGTAGCATGTCAAAGGGAATATCAGGCATTGTTGACTCCCTCCAACCTGTTGGTAAAGTTACCAAGTTGAGCCTGTCGATGTAGCGCAACACGTCGATCGCTGGGTTCAATTCGCAACTACCGATAGCTAAGCCATACAATCATAACTTCTGTTGAATGAAAAGCTTTGGCACAGCACCAGTTAGGAGCAATCCCTCCAAGCTGCAGTACGCTGTAGTTTACTAGTTGGATTCGATTGAGAGTGGCTGGAAGAAACCCACGAGCAGGTTTTCAGCCGAGAGCCGCGGGACAAAAGGAAACGAACTCGAAACCGTTTGGGAGCGACCCCAAAAGGAAACGAAGAAAGCGGCCAGGGGCGCCTCTTTAGAATACGTTCGGTGAAATCATCTTGCGTTACCAGGCAAAGCGTACTCGCTCGGACTGATTCATTGTTGTGTTAATCGTTCCACAGAACAATTTATCCGAGCTGGTGCAGTTGAACAATTTTGAGCGCCTTGAGGATGCATTTCACATTACAAAACAATGGGATCGACAAGGAGAAAATGAAACGTTTTACAAGAACAGTTTAGCCGAGCTGGTGCAGTTGCTCAATTTTACGAGAAGAAGAGGGAAATTGAACTTCACAAAGTCACAATAATAGACTAGTTTTAGTAGCTCTCGAAAGAGAGGGGGATCAGGCCACCATCAACTGAAAGGGGAATATTTTCTTGTGGTAACATCGGAGCATTGGTGGGCAGATTGTCGTTTCCATGGATTGCAAATGCGGAAGATTTGATTTCGTAAAGGATGTCTACCATGCACCACCTCCAAAAGTGCCGCCGCCGCCACCACCACCATAGCCACTGAGGTAAAGAAAAGTAGCATGAAGGTGAGCGCCAGGAACCGCGTGGAATTATGACAAAACGCAAACCAGACAACTTACCCTCCACCGCCGCCGTAGCCTCCGCCACCAAAGCCGCCTCCTCCGCCGTAGCCACTGCAATGTCGAGAGCAACAAGGTGAGCCTTCAAGAAAAGGATCAATCACTAAAACAACGAGGTGACCACGCTTACCCTCCTCCGTAGCCACCGCCACCAAAGCCGCCTCCACCTCCTCGACCGCCGCCGCCTCCTTGGTTTCCTCCGCGGTTAGAATATCGGACATCTCTGGATCCAAAGTTACTTCCAGAGTTTCGGCCTCGACCGCCACGGCCAGAGCTGCGACCACCAGAAAAGGAACACCTACGGAGAACAAATGCCAACAAGGATAAGTCTGGACGAACGAACAGCCTCAAGCCCAACACATGTCATCCAACTTACATTTGATTGAGCCAAGGGGGGGATTCTTGTTCATTCTCCTCCAGTAGCTCACGGAGCTCTCTAATAATACCACTATTCTTCTCGTTCACAAATGCCAAGGCAGAACCTGTGTTACCCGCACGGCCTGTACGACCGATTCGATGCACGTAGTCGTCAATATTGGTTGGCAAATCATAGTTAACGACCTGGTCGCAAACAGCCGGGAAAAGAATTATGAGAAAACGTTCAAATAAACCAAAATTAATGGTCCAATTTTCTTTCTTACCTGAGTCACATTGGGAATGTCGAGACCGCGACTGGCGACATCCGTCGCCACCATGACGGGGGTAACAGCTCTCTTGAAGGCACGAAGCGCCTCTTCACGTTCTCTCTGGCTCTTGTCTCCATGAATCGAACAAGCGGGGAATCCACGCTGACAGAGAATATCTTCCACATAGTCACAGGAACGCTTGGTTTCGACAAAAATGAGGATGAGTCCTTCTTCGATGGTCAGCAAGAACCGCATGAGCGTCTCTAGCTTGTCTTGCTCTTCCACATATTCAATGGTTTGGGTGACATCCTTTGACGCCGAACCGACACGTCCGACCGTCAAGAACACATAATCCCGCATAAAGTCACTGGCAAGACGCTGAATATTGGACGGGAAGGTGGCACTGAACATCATTGTCTGACGTTCGGCACCCTGGGGCATTCCTGCTTCCTCGACAATCCTACGGATTTGAGGCTCGAATCCCATATCCAACATTCGATCGGCTTCATCCAACACCATAAAGCGAATATTCTCCATTCCGAGACGTCCACGTTCCATGAGATCGACCAAGCGTCCGGGAGTGGCTACCAACAAGTCACATCCACGCTCAATTTGGCGGAGTTGTTCACGGACTTCAGCCCCGCCATAAATGACGACCGAGGCAATGCCAGTGGCATAGCAAAAGCGTTTGGCCTCTTCTTGGATCTGCTGTGCCAACTCACGGGTTGGTGCCAAGACCAGAGCTTCGGGGTACGAGCGACGACGCGCACTGTCGGGAGGATCCCGTCCGCCATTCTTCAACATGGACATGATGATGGGGAACAAGAACCCGGCCGTCTTTCCAGATCCCGTCTGGGCACAAGCCATGAGATCGCGTCCAAGTGTTCCAATGGGAACCGAGTACTTTTGGACGGGCGTTGGTCTGGTGTATCCACACAACTGGGTGTTTTTGTAGAGTTCCTCTCCAATGGTTTCGACCGAGTAAGTGTCAATGGGATCAGGGGCGTTTTCTCCAGAAACTTCAATGGGAATTTTGTCGTAATTGTCAAAGTTGATGCCCGTGGTTTGATGGTCGTCACGTCCGAACAGTTGCTTTTCGACACGGGGATCTTCCTTCATATCGCCGTGAAATCCACGTTCATTTCGTCGACCGCCGCCGCCACGGCCTCCTGAAAATCATCGAATCAAGCCATGAAGTGAATCAGTCAGATTGATCCAAATCTAGTTTCTTATACAGAAGACAGACAAAATGGACGGACTTACCACCATATCCTCCGCCTCCTTGGTAAGAGCCACGGTGGCCTGTGATGAAAACAATTCCAATCCCAAAATATAATGAGAAATTACAACTTGGCCAACCATGCATTGGTTGTTCCTGACTTACCGCCTCCGCCATCATATCCTCCACCGCCGCCACCGTCGACGTTGGCCCAACGGCTGTTCGTCTGTGGGGGTGGTCCGCCATTTTGGTCTCCGTCGTTGTAGCTGGATCGACGTTGGTCTCCATAGCCACCACCGCCACCACCTCCGCGGTTGTCATTGTAGGAAGCTCGACGGTTGTTGTTGTAGCCACCACCGCCGCCACGACCACCGTAGCCGCCTCCACCGCGGCCTCCGCCACCGCCGTAATTGTTGCTCGAGGGAGCGTCGCCACCACTGTTCCGAGAGGAATTTCTCAGATGCGGTGGCACATATTTGCTACCTGAAGTTGGACCACAGGAAGGAGGCGCAGAAGTGGAGGGTGAGTCATCAAAAGGAGGCATTGTGTGAGCGAGTTGTTGTTGTAGTTGGTTAGTGTTGTTGTTGTTGTAATTGTTGGTTACTGTGTTGTCATTTATTTTTGTGACTGCTTCCTGCAGCTCTCCTTGCAGGAAACGTTTGGGCCGTCCTTGGTTCGTTCCACGCACGATTGAGAATAGTCACACGCAATAGAAACACGCTTCGAGCTGCCATCGTCTCCTCCAACAACAACCACAACAAGCCAACAACAACATTCCTCTAACAACACTCATCATGCCATCGATATCGATAGCAACAACCATCCTCTGGGCCAAAACTCACCATTTTGCATTAGACTTTGGGTTATCTACTCTTTTGGTTTACAACCAAGAGGAAAAGTGAAACTGCTAATGCTGCGGAGAGCCGTGGCGGTCGCCAAGGTTATGAGCTAATCCATGACGCACCACGCATCTCTTCAGTCGCAGATTGAATCACGAAATTTCAAGGGATTCATCATTCGCTGCTGCCAACTCCTCCAATCTCTCGCACGTGACCGGCTGCCTCAAGAAAATGAGTTTTTATGAAGCATGGATGGATACCGTACATACATTGTACGTATGATGCAGTCTTTTTCCTTTCTGCTTTTGCTTTCAATTTTTCTTGTCATTGCAAACTGAAAATGAAAGAGTCCAAGGGCGAGCTCATGCAAGCATTCGTTGGATTATCAACACAATTTCAGCAAATCGGCTCCATCTCGTCAGGTTCAGGCTACTTGAGCTAATGCAGCAACTAATTTTTGTTATCATGCAGTCTGTGCTAGCTAGCTACTACAGTACTGTAGTTCACACACAGTGGAAGAGTACGATGGCCCCTGTCAAAACTCGCCAGTTAGTATCGTACAGGCTCTACCTGGAGGAGTTGCTACTATATGTGGCGTGCGGCTCGAATGGTCACGTAATGATCCATCTGAGTTGTTCATCGCCAGCGATTCATCTGCAAAGACTTCGTAGCCATCTGGAGATACAATCTGCTGCTGCTGATGATGATGATTGGATAGTACTGCAACCTCGCCTGGATGTTCCTTGCTTTCATCATGATGACAATGTCCATTGCTGGCTGTTTTAGGTGTAGAAACTGTTTCGTTGTTGGTGATTGTGGGTGATTCTACCACTGTATATTGCTTGGTATCAGGATCAAATTGCCACTTCCTGTAAACCACATTTCGAGGTGGATTCCCTAGTACAATTTGTAATACCTTGGCAGCACTATTGTCATCATCCCAATCTGTATGAATGTAGGGAGCAAAAGGATCATCGACTTGATCTTTTGGCAAGTGCTTGTAACAACGACCCATGGTATGGTCCTTGTTCTCGCAACAACACCCCTCTGTGCAAAAAATTACGCCCTTTCGACCAAAACATCGACGACAGCCCAGGGATCGGCAAACGGTCGAGTGATATACCGGCTCTTTGAATGTCAGATACCGATCTGTTTGTCGTCTTCGCAAGGTTTCATACTTGTCGTATACCTCGACAATCTCGGGAGTCCTTTCAAAGTGTTCGGGTACGCGACGTTCACATTGACAAATCCGCTGGTAGATTTTACCCGTGGGTATACAAGATCGCATGGAACAGCCACTCTCTTCACATAGCACCGGTCGTTGGCGGTGGATGGGATCCCCCATTTCGGAAATGTGATTTCGCCAATAGTCGAGGCATTGTTCCATTTGGGTTGGTGTAATGTGTCGTCCTTCATAGTAGGCTTGCAAGGCCAAATTGGAGGCAAAGGCGGTTTCATCTCCATCAGCCAAACCATTATACCGAAAGGTGCAACACATCATGTCGCAAAGCCATTCATCACACCACCACCCATCACAGCTGTACCAGAAGGGTCCATTGCATTGGCACCGTTGTCGTGCTACCACATCGCCAGAGGTTGGATAAACACAACAGAGCAACGATGGCACGCCAAATCGTACTCTGTGAAATCCAAAGGCTCCTCGATCAAAGGGATGACTCAACACATGATCGGCGGTCCAGGAGCCACAGCCCAACACTCCAAACGGGAACCTGACTCGGGGATCATTCACTTCAATCCGGTTGGCATAGACTCGGTAGTAGGTGCGAGTGGAGTATTCCTTGCGAACCCAACAGCAAATTAAATCGCAGTGAATCTCACAACCATTGGCCAGCCACCATTGAAGCGCCACCCATGGCCACAAGGGGATAATCAACAAACAGGGGCGCAAAAAATCCCATGACTTGCCATTGTCAATCTCGGCTGTGTATAGGACAGTGTTGGGGCTTGTAGCCAGTTTGTGGTTCAATTTGGAAGACGGCAACCCATCAATATCATCTGGGACGAACACTTGGTTGGGACGGTATCGTCCAAAGGTTCGAAGGCGAGGGCCAGTGGAAGTATTATCCGGCAAAATGTCTACAAATTCTTCAACCAAATCAGCAGGATCCAGGTAGCGTCTTTTAGCGTGAGGAGAACTCGTGCAACAGCCCATCAATTGATTGGTCTGTTTGTTGCCAATTTGATACACTATGTGCCTTACAGCGTTGTCTACTGGTACCTCCTACGGCTGTACTGCAGCAGAGAGTCCCACTTCGTCATTGTCGAGACCAGAAAGTTTTTCATGTATGTGGGCTTCCGATCTTTCTCCTCATTAATTTTAACCTTAAACAATGATCGAATCTTTCAACCTGCAACCAAGGAAAACAGGGAACACGTACAGTCTGCCCGCTGTAATAATTATAATCTTGTATTTATTGGTCGCTGTTATAATTATTAAATCTCGAGGTCCCCCCCCCAGTCCCGGGTATCCGTGAATGAAGGAACAAATCTTTCGAGCACGACATTTTTGCACGACGTTTTTTCATAACGTTTAAAAGAATACTCAAAATGATGTATTTCATTAATTTAATTAGACAACTTAGCCAGTGGGTATTTGGGGTCTCCTTATATATATATATATATATAGATATATATATATATAAACATATATATATATATATATATATATATATATATATATATATATATAATGAGAGTATATATATAGTATAACTTGTTACTTTATTAGTTTTAATTAGTTTTTATTGCCAAATAATTAAATGAAATCATTGTTTAAAAACAGATAACTTGCAGCTGTTCTCTCAACGACAGCTCCAACGAAAACATTGGTACGATAATTAGCGAATGCATTTGAGTCTGACATTGTTTTGGATTCGGGCACTGTTAAAATTGACAATGGTTGTAGCAGAGCTAGTAGATGATGGCAGCAACGAGGATGGGTCAATCACGAGGCGACCCATGTCCCTTAACTTCATATGTTGACTTTTATTAATATTTCCTGGCTGGTGGGGTCAAATCTCTCTGCCCCATGTTATCAGTTTAGGGCACCCAGTAGCAGCACAGTAGACAAGTGGTCAGCCAAATTGATTCTATTCAAAAATTGTTTATATGCATACGGTACAGTCTGCCCTCTCTAATATATATAAGGGGGGAAGGTGGATCTCAGTAAATATAATAGTGACACTAAATATAGTACGTTCTGGAGGCTAGCCACTAGTGAAAACGAATGGATAGAGCCGTCACGTTTGCGTTTGCCAGCCCTACATGTTGGTCTAGGTCGGATTGGATCCTTTGGTATGGTTTGTGTGAAATTGTTTGGCAGCTCACCTGAATTGTTTTTGTCTCGTCAAAACCATCCTTCGAAAAATGCACGTAAACAACCAGGGCTTGGGCTGGCACCGAGAGACAGCCTAGAGAGGTGCGTGCAGAGATACCGCAGAGGTACCAGGAATGACACCTCCATTGGATCGATATCGGCATTTGACATGCTGTCTCGGTCAAATTAAACGGTTGGAATGGATTGTACGACGTTGTTGGGCTG
>CAICTM010002114.1:0-18124 GCA_903772945.1 Seminavis robusta
TAGCTCCAGGCTAGGATAACTGCTTCACGTTGGGACAGCCACTACAGGCTGGGACAACAGCTACAAGCGGGACACCAGCTCCAGCTCCAGGCTGGGATAACCACTTCAGGCTGGGACAACCACTACAGGCTGGGACAACCACTCCAGGCTGGGACAACAGCTCCAGGCTGGGACAACAGCTCCAGGCTGGAACAACAGCTCCAGGCTGGGACACAAGCTGGGACAACAGCACAGCTACAGGCTGGGACGATGGCTCCCACTTGTCACCCTACGCGCACCACACCAGAGAGGTGCTGGCCCTCATTTTTTTCCAAGTTGGACTTCCTGTTGCTCATAGAGAGTTATAATTTCCAGTGCATTCTCGAATCAAGCAGTGGGCATTGTGACAAATAACTGGCTTCCAGCAGATTCTTGACCACAGGATTGATTCAATCAGGCAGTTGGCTGTTGTATCTCTTTGCGTATGAAGCCCTTTGCTGGAAGCACCATTGGTACGATTCCCAGCCGTTTTGTCATGATCACGGAGCATGACAGGCGGTACTTCGTTCCTTGGTGCTTTTTCATGCTGAGAATTTTGACGGTGGCGACGCTTTGGGAGATGGTGTTCATGCTTCTGGCGAACCTAGGTTTGGTCTCTTCTTGTACTGAACTCACTGGGAATGATATTGACTCCTATGGGCTCGTTGGGTTGGTTGACTGGTATTGTGAACTACTGATTCAGCTCTGATTCTATTTTATGCACGAGTTTGTGCTTGGTGCTTTTTCACGCTGAGAATTTTGACGGTGGCGACACTTTGGTGTTGATGCTTCTGGCGAACCTTCTTGTGTTTCTTGGATGCCATTATGCCATTATTTCTGGTCTCGGCTCGTAATAAAATTCACTGGGAATGGTATTGGAATAGCTGGCTGGTATTGTCAACTGATTCTATTTTATGCTCGAGCTTGTCTACCAACCAATGTGCAAATGACAATGACGACGCCAGCCTTCTATGGGCGGGAAACTCGAGCCAGCTGATGCTCTTTGCTTGTTGGCCTGTTGTGCTTTTTGAAAAAAGCATTGCCAGTAAAGCACTTGTGATGGCCAGTGGTGAAGCATTGCCAGTAAAGCACTGGTGATGGCGGCCAGGAAAGCACTCGTGGTGGCCAGCGGTGCGTGAAAAGATCCAGCGTGTGCCTGAAAAGATCCGGCGTCTGGCCTCAGACCGAACCTTCCTGCCCTAATTCCGGTAGTACGTGGGACTGAAGTGCTTCTTGCATGATTTCTTGCGTAGCTAATCTGTGGTTGCTCTGAAACTTGTCCAAGCAGCGATACGTCAGGCGACGAAGGCTGGCTTCTCCAATTGTCCTATAAATAGACTGAGTCTCATCATTGCTGATGCTGTTGGCATTGATTTCCTTAGTCAGAGCCACGGTCAACTCGTCCAGAGCTGAAGGCGTCAAATGGCCAAGGCAACGATTCACCATTCCTGCATCCCTACCATACAAGGCAGCCCAAGCAGCGGCCACTGCTGTAGGAGGAGCCATTCTCATGTCCTTCTTTCCTTACACACTCTATCGCGCTATACTACTGCTTTCAAGTCAATTTTTGATACAACTATCATCCGGGTAGCATTGATCGAGCCTTCCGGAGAAAAATGAGAGGGGATGCTGCGATCTTCGTTGGCGCGTTAAAAAGTATCTTGGCAAGATCTGCGTAAGGGTTGGAGCTAACCTCTTTTGCACCGAAGGGGTCAGGGCTGGAAACCCAATCTACTCGTACTCTACTACTCAGGCTGGTTGCATGATCCGACATCGTGTGAACCATTGTAGACAATGATGACAATGACACAGCCACTAAAACTAGCTAGTGTTTGCTCTTTACTCTATGCAAGTAAGTGTACAGTGGTACAACAACAAAAATGATTTTCGCTTGGCTGCACGCCGGAGCTACCAGCAGCCAGGGAGGACAACTACAAACAGTATTGTGCAAGGATGCATTGACAAAAAAGCCCAGCAACCGTATCCGTACGGTATTGTGTGTGAACCGGACAAGCAGCATTCAACCAGAGAGGTGCGTACAGGCAAATCCATGTTCGTTCGCCCTGCCTGCCTCCACTTCCTCCAAACTCACTCGATCCAACTCCAGCCTCGTCCAACCTGACCCAACCACCAACGAACGATGCATTCCCGCTCAATCATCGTCGTACTTCCTCCGCTCCCTTTTCCCATGCAGTAATAGTAGCAAAGGAAGATGCCGCCATGGCCATGAATCCGATCCCAGTCACGACATTGTTCATCCACCGTGTCGTCTTGTTGGAATCCGGTACCAAAATGTTGTGCATCATTGGCGGGACGACCAATGCCAGCGGAATTCCAAAGAGCGATCCGATAATGGAGACGACGTTGCCCAGATACTCAATGGCGTAAATGGCAATGACACCCAGTATGCAAATGACAACGGTACTCAATGCCTTGCGTTGGAAATGATCTTGAGCCCACAAGGATTCGTGAGTGCTGCCCGTGTGGATTTCACCATTCGTTGTGGCTGTCGTCGAACGTTTGGTTCTGGCAACGGCGGCTCCCAAAATGTTGTTCTTGAGCACTTCCATGGCCGGAAAGGCTTGCAGTGGAAATGTGAGAATGACCGCGATCGAGTAAGCCAATTGAATGGTGGTGGCCAACATGCCATCCAGCGACGCCGTCAATGCCGTTTGAATGGAGTCGCCAAAGGCGGCACAGCAAATGATGCTGAAAAAGATATAAAAGATCACAATTCCCGACGTGACGGTTTGGTTAATCTTTGGAAACTTTTCTCGATCTTGTGCTCGAAGGACGGATTCTTGCAATGGCACAATGAGAGTGATACTGCCTTCCATCATGAAAAAGCTGGTTCCGACAAATAGAAACCAGGAATCGGTGGCGGCAGGTAGATTGGCAAGGTTTTCTTGGAATACGCGTGCGTAAGGTGCATTGTAGTCTTCGGTGGGAGCCATTCCCTGCACGAATGCGAGAATGAGTACAAAGAAGAGTCCGTAGGCAATAAGTCCCGTGGCGACGACGTTGGTAGGAGTGAGTTTTCGAATGTCTTTGATCCATGAGAGCGGTATTTCAATGATGAGGACAAGAGCCAGGTAGTACTCTTTGGGAATGGTGATTCCGAGCAGTGCTTCGGCGCAGACATCGAGATTGTGCGGCACAAAGATGAGATAGGTGAGGCAGACTCCGTACTGCATGGATGCAATGCCGATATCCACGAGAATGGAATAGTTGGGTCCAAAGGCTCTTTTCGCGAGTTCTGGGTACGTGAGCATGACGACGGGTGGATGATGTAGAGTCGTCGTAGTACATGATGTAGGTTGTGTGGGTGCTTTTCCTTGTTCGGCCATGGCTTGTTGTTGTTGTTGCTGTTGTAATTGAAATTTGTGTCTAAAGATGGCGACTTCTCGGTCATGTTCGGCTCTCCAGCATGCCAGGAGTCGGTAGGCATTGTAAATGTACATGACAGTGGCGAGAACCATGGATGGAATGGCCACGGCATAGCCCGCTACTTGGAAGCCTCTTGGTAGACTGATAAAATGCACAATATAAGTAGTAAGTATAAAAAAGACATGGCATAATCAAGATGAATGAGATGAATATGGTGCAGCACTTACTAAAGAATGGCAGGTCCCACAGTTCCTTTGATGATTCCAAAGACAGCAGCTCCCAGAGATCCTCCTTCTGGTAGCAATTCTTCAAAACTGGCAATATTGCTTCCCATACTGGCCCAGGTGTCAATTCTCTGTAGAGTGGCTGGGCCTTGACCTTGAGCATCATTTGCATGTGCACCAGTGGCTGCCATAAGTGTTGTGGTATTGGTAGTTGTGTCTTGTAGACTTGCACTACCAGTTGCACCACCAGTAGTACATGTAGTATTGACATTTGACTTGAAGAAAGTCCTACTAGAGCCATCTAGAGTTCCTTCAGCAGGCAGAGTGACATAGCTGTTCATGTCCATTGTCATGTCCATTGCACCTGTGCCTTCTAAGCCTTCTAACTCTTCCACAGGCAGAGTTCTCTCACTGACACTGACAGAGTGCATCCTGGCTGAAGTCAAAGTGTCTGCTGCAAATTGTTTCCAGAGTCTCTTGGGTTTGATCTTTCTTTTAGTCTGTCCTTCACCATTGCTGTTGCTGTTGCTGCTGTTACTGTTACTACTGACTCCTCCTTCCAGCTGAAAAGCTGAAACTCCAACCTGAACTCCTCCACAAGCCAAATTACTACTAGTAGTAATATTATTCAATTCTTCAGGACTGGCCACTCTGTCATTGTCCTGAGCACTGGCGGACACATAGCTGGCGCCTTGGTCGTGACTATGATCATGGTCAGACATCCTAGTCTATCCTTTCTGTCTATTCAATACGACTGTACACTATCAACAACTAGATCAACTCAACCAAAGATGCACCGATAGCAAGAGAACTACTATCGATCATTGGTGTCGGATCACAAATTATGCGGAAGGGGAGCAGAACCATCATTGGCGGTTGGAATGATAATCAATCCATTCCCGTTGTGACAAGATCATAATGAAATTGGCGCGCTCGTGGCCGTTGAAGGTGCGCTGGACGACACAACACTATTTAGAACCCTCACATGGATGCAAAATTCGTCGAGCCTTTGGTGGGAAGCTATGGATATGGATTCGATTATAATAGCTCGAGGTTAGGTCCTGCGGTACTGGCAATGGCGATGGTTGTGTCTTGCTTACAACAACTTAACATGATGATATCACGGTGTGTAGTGGAGGATATCCAGTCGTCTTTCCTGTCTTCTCGTGGGTCTTCTGCATTCCTCGGGAACAGAATCTGATAGCCAGGACTCGGTCTCCGTTGCGGAAAATAGAATGTTTGCTTTGGATCGACGAGTCAAGTGAGTCTGGGTTTACGATTTGAAGTTTTTCCCGTTGCGATTGCGATTGTGATTGACATACAAGGGTACGAAAACCAAGACCTTTTACACGAGGTTTTCCATGCTGTCCCTGGCTACGTCATTCACCGCTTGCCGCGAACCATAAGCTCTATCGCACTCCGTCCAGGATCTGTTGCTTTGTTTCTTTATGTAATACTGTACGTAGCTAGCTACGTTTTTTGAAACTAAGTGGTTCGTTCGAGGGAACCACAGCATACCGATACCGTACCGCACGAACCTTCGTCGTTGCGTGCGTGCACGGCTGGTGCAGTGGCAGGATCCCCCTTGAAACCAAAAACGATTGGGACGACCTCATCAAAGACGATTACTACCCCTAGTAATGCTGCCATCTTCTTGCAACACCTCCAGATCTTGTTCATTCGTCTGGTTCAATGGTTCAATCTATTGGTCTGGTTCAATGAATCCGGGCAGGTGCAGTTGCACCCACAGAGATTCCCCAGGTCACATTCAAACACGGTAATCTGGCAAAGGGAATCAGGAATTGGTCCTGACAAGAGAGATCCAGTGGCGTACAATCCCTCAAACGAGTGGATGGATGCTAGACCTACTAGCTCTTTTGGGAGAGTTCCACTGAATCGTGCATGTCCCACTTCCAGCCGTCGGAGTGATGTCAGGGCACTCAACGAGGGCAAAGTGCCATTCATCTCTGTGTATTCCAAGGACAGGTCCTCAAGGTTGGAAAACCGTCCTATTTCCGAAGGCACTGTTCCAGTTAGGCTGTTGTTTCCCAATCTCAGCTGCAGAGCTGAGGTGAGGTTCCAAATTTGGCTTGGAACCGTCCCTGCATGGATTGATTGACATGAAGAGTTGGGATCAGAAACACAAACAAGGGCACTGTATCGGTATCCAATGGTTGAGGATGGAGGAACCTACCCTCAAGCTGATTAACTGAAAGACGGAGAATTTTAACATCAACAAGGTTGCCCAGTTCACTTGGAATGGTGCCTTTTTGAGAACAGCAGAAACTAGTGTCAACAACATGGAAAAATACACAAGCATACATCAAGTTTGTATCAAGTCTGAGAACGAAACAAACCTGTCAACTGGTTATCAAACATCGCAAGCCGCTGTGTTTGCCCAAGCATTCCAAGCTCTGTAGGGATTGTTCCTTCCAAGACGGGCAATGAGACACACAAGTGATGGTGAGCTACTGCAGTTTTGTGTTGCAGGGTCCAACAAAAGGATATCAACATACCTGTCAAGTGATTTATTGATAGAGAAAGTCCATAGCTGGGACCGGCAACATCAACAAAGGATGTCAGCAGACCAAGTTCTGTTGGGATTGTGCCAGTTAAAAAATTGTCATGGCACTGAAATGCAAGAGTGCTGTTTGTTAATTTTCCCATCTAGTAGGACAAACAGGAAAAGGAAACAGACTGTAGGCAAGATACTGATAGAACGCTTAAGGTAAAAACAGAGACAAGGTAAAGGAGGACTCACCTCAGTAGGGATGGTCCCAGTAAGCCTAAAAGGGAAGCACACTATTCAGCACCACCAATCATAGCAGAAAGAGACCACTTGCAACAGAGATGTTGCCTTACCGGTTGGTATCCACAAACACCCCAAATTCCACATTTGTCAAAAGACCAAGTTCCGAGGGTATCGTTCCACTGAGTTGATTCCAAGCCACTGACCAGTACCAAGAGACCTCAGTCATTTGCGCTAACTCAGTTGGGATCGTACCGGTGAAAGCATTGTCAAACAAGGCAAAAACTATGCTGAGATCTGTAAGAAGACCAAGCTCACTTGGAAGGGTCCCTGCAAATGAAGATGTTATGGCCAAGGATTAGAAGGCTATGACGTCCATCCATGATCTCCATGCTTGTATGCGCATACCATTGAGTCGGAAGTTGTTGGCAAAGTCAATGGCTTCAAGTGATTGCGCCCTTCCCAGTTCTGAAGGGATGCTTCCTGTAAGCTGGGTCTGAAACACATTGAGAATTTTTAGGGAAGAAAGCTGTCCAACATGTGAAGGCAAGGATCCTGACAGCAATGTGTCCTCCAGTGCTAGGGCAAGCAGATCTTGCATCATCCCAATCTCAGTAGGAATGTGTCCTGTGATAAGGTTTGCTGTCATAGAGAAGACTTGTAGCTTGGAGAGCATCCCCACCTCTGGACCCAAACAACATGAGTGACGCTTGGACATTGCTATGTGTGTGGCACACAATTTTCCCGCTTACCTGTAGGAAGGGTTCCTGTGAGGCTGGCAATGGGTTCAAACTCAATAAGGTTAGAGAGCAAACCGATCTCTGTCGGGATCGTTCCAGTAAGGTCGACTCCAACGAATCCAAATGCTTCCAAATTTGAGAGGTATCCCACATGGCTTGAGATGGTGCCTTTGATGTGGTTAATTCCAAGGGCAATACTCTTGAGATTGGTTAACAGGTACATCTCCAACGGGATTTCACCCTCCAGCAAGTTTTGGTTGAGCCACAAATGGCTGTACCTGTCAGCAGTGTCACATGGGACAGTGACGTTGTCCGCAGAATAGGGCTCCCTGTCTTCCAGGAATAATAGTAACTCTACACTGGCAAAGAGTGCTAGGGCATAGGCATCTCCTGTTTCCCACTGACATTCATGCTGTGAATGGAAGAGCAAGTATAAATAGTAATGAGCACTGTTAGTTGTCCCTTTTGAATTCCAGGGAAGAGCCTTGAGCGATTGCCCTGCTTACCATTGTGTAATTGAGCCATCCATCATTCTTTAACCATCCAGGACCATCAGTAGCCAAGAACAAAGTGGCCAAGGCAAATCTTTGGATCAGTCTTTCATTAGTGTAGTTGGTGACAGCTGGATCATCCAGTAGCCACTGGAATGCTTGGGCTTGAGGTGTCCCTGTATCTTCCAAGGCAGTTTTTGTGTAGTTGGGTAGCTGTTGCTTGATCAACTGTTCGAAAGTCAAAGCCATGGTGGGAGACATGGTAGCCATCACAGAGGTCGGCTTGGTTGTCTGGGTACTGGTAGCAGTCTCATCAAGAGGTCCACCTGCGAGGAGGAAGACGAGAAGTAGAACAATACCAGCAACGAACACGATCCCAACAATGAATAAAGTTGCAACGAATGATTGGGGAAGGGGTTTCCTGCCTTGTTGGCTCTCTTCGTTGTGCTCTTGTGCACGTGGCAAGTCATGATAGTAAGCTTGATTAGATGATGGGTCTTCAACAGGGGATGCCACAGCCAAACCAGAATTGTCAATAGCAGTACCAGGAGTACCTTGCTGGTTTGTGGCTGTGGACTGCTGTTGCTGCAGACGAGGTGGCTGTGCCGGAGTACCAGTCATTGTGTTAATGTTGCCCCTGAGGGCAGAAGGAGGTGCCAATGCATAGGCTCCAGGGATTCCTTCTTGCTGGGGTTCGGGAATGGTAAATGTTGCGGTGGATTCAACGGTGTCTTCGCGCCTAGGACAGTTGCTGCTATCAAGATGCGCTCTTGGTCTCAAGGGGGCGTCCGATCCGTCTGATGCTCCTGCCTTGTAGGCCAATTGATTCTTCTTGTCCATAGCAGTAGTCACCGATGGCTTCTGCTTGGCGGGAACATGGTCTGCCTTGGAGCCTGATCCTACCGCCACTGAGAGCAAGGTTGCCTCCCTGGTGGTATCTTCCGGCTCTGTCGTTGGACCTTGACTTAGCCGTTTTTCCACGATTTTGGTCAGCATCTGGTCGTCGAGGCCACCATTGTCCTCATGCAGGTCCACCCCGATACTGCCGTCGCCGTTGCTACCGGCACGGTCCGTGTTAAGGTTAGCAACGGATGGATTTGGCGTACCTTCTTCCCTCGTCGCGGCTGATGACATTGTCTCCGACTCTTCCTTCTGTTCAAGTTGCTCTTCAGTCTTCGTCATGGTGGATTATACTTGTAAAAGCTAAGCCTTCAAGCCTTCTAAGGGTTGCTGCACGCTGTACAGATCTCAACTCAATCAAAAGAAAATGAAGGGAGTGGAAGCAGGAACTGTTGGTGCGTGGGATGTTGCCTCCTTTTTCCTCAGAGTCTCAATACTCGAGGAGCGAATATCCCCCGAATTCCTTACGGTTGCCTCTAATGCTTTTATTACCACAACTAATACGGGGTCTGGGAAGGGGGGAATGAGTGTATGAGTTGTTCATCAGGGTGAAGTCAGGAACTCTAAAGTCTAGAAAAGCCACACGGAACACCAAGAATCGAAAGGCGACAAACACATTCACAGGTGCCAAGGCTTTACTGAGTACATTGTCATGTAACGTAGTGCAACCCAGCCACTAAAAGAGAAGTTCATGAAGACAGAAAAAGCTCAAAAGGAATAAAGGAATCATCTCCAGTTGATAAAAGCAAAACAGAAGGGAGCACCCAAGCAAAAGCTCTAATGCCATAATAAGGAAACCTGGAGCATTCAGGCTCATCAGCCGGTGAGACCAAGAACCAGTTGCGGACAGCAAGTTTACACACTTACTTGGTACTTGGTACACTTACTTGGTACTCCATCCGCCATGTACTCCTACCGGTACTCTTTAGTACTAGTAGAATCTCGGGCCATTGGGGTACTAGTACCTGGAACCTGTACCGGTACCAGGTTCCACCGAATGTCAGTGGTTTCGGTGTAATTTGGTTAGATGGACTGAGTTACTGAGAGTGTCCGAGTGACAGAGTCAAGTCGAGTCTCATTTTTTCATGACTGATGTTGCAGCATTCCTGACTGAAGGTTTCATGACTGATGTTGCAGCATTCCTGACTGAAGGTCGGGACCAAAAAGATACCCCAAAGATCTCGGTCATTGTTCACAAGAATTGCACAAAGCCAAACTTTGCCAGATGCTACCTGCAGCTATCGCACTCGCCACAATCTCCCTACCAGATTTCCTTGCATCATCATCATCACCATCATCACCTGGCTAAATTCGCAAATCAGAGACACTCTGCGCTTGTGTGTGAGAGAGAAAGAGAGTGACCATGATGCCCAAGGCTCCCAGTACGCCGCAAGGAGTGCGAAAAACGAGATCTGCCAAGCCGTCCAAAAAGGCGGGATTAAAACCGGGAGGTCGTTTGAACACGGGCAGTACGAATCGCGAAGTATACTTTCAAGTCAATCTACATGACCTGGATGCCTACACGCAGCAAGTTCTAGAAGCGGAACGTGCTCGTAGACGACTTTGCTTTTGCCGTTTTCTATTCCTGTCCCTCGTGGTCGGGCTCGTATCGTCCGGGTTTTGGACGTTCGGCGACGCCAAAGCTCATGCGGGATTGCTTGGAGCATTTGGACACAACAGCAGCTCTCTACAAGGCGCCGACAATGATGACAAAGACAATGACAACGACAATGACAATGACAACGACTACCAAATGACCACCTGCGAGCGGCATCTCAATGGCAACATGTCGTTTCACCAATTGTTCCAGCAAGTCAAGAATGATCCTTTGGATTCCAAACGTTGTCGCCCCGAGGTACGTACCGGTACGGTATTGCAATTGACGCGACGACGAAGATGGCAACGTAACTCGGAACGAACTTAACCCCTTTGCTCTGATCCTCCTGTAAACTTACGTATCAAGACCGACGCATGTGTCTGGCAAAACCCCACCGTTGGAAAAACACGTGGTATCAGTGACGGATGGAACAGAGAATTCCTTTACAACAAAGAACAGATTGATGACTGGGTACACAACAAAAACTATTCTCTCGATGTCGTCCTCGTTGGTGACTCCCTCGTTGAACACATGGAAGGAAAGGAACTAGGAAAGGAACAAACGAGCCTACGAAGGGATCATGACGTTTTTGATCAACTATTCAACAAGAGCGATGGAGGTGCACTCGATGGACTTGCCCTGGGAATTGGAGGAGATCGTTGTGCCAACCTACTCTATCGTCTCACCAACGGAGAATTGACCAAGGCGTTTAATCCCAAAGTATGGTGGATCGTCGTGGGAACAGAAGACTGGGAGTTTGGATCCACTCCAGCGGCCATTCTTGCCGGAGTCATTGCCATTGTCAATGCAATTCGTAGTGTGCACCCTGACACCCAAATCGTCATCAACAGCTTGCTCCCGCATCAAGTGGACGACGAGTCCATTCGGCAAGTCAATCTAATGTTGGGCTGCTACGTGTACTCGGAATCGCTACGAGAAGAACCAAATCATGATCAGGATCGAAAGTTGCACTTCTTCAATGCCACGGAAATCTTTCTCAAGGAGAACAAACATGGAGAGCTTGTGGTCAACTCGGGATTCATGATGCGTATGCCCAACGGCGAGGAGAGTAATCCTGATGCTCATGGCGAGTTCCTGTGGGGCAAAAGGATTGTCGAATCAGTCCAGAAGATAACCGACAACAACAACAGTGGCTCTCGTGGAAGCAATCATGAAAACCGAAGATCAAGGAGAAAACTGGGAGGAATAGGCTTCCTCTCGTAGCAGCAGCAACAACAACAACAACAACAACTACTACTACTACTACTACTACTACTACTATCGTACCGGTACTATGTAGCAGCATGTCGGCCAAGGGCAGTCGTAATCGTAGTACACGAACACAGTTATTTATACTTCAGCAACTCTTTGCAAAACCCAAACGAACCCAAACAAGAGAACATAGTTTGGATGACGAGAACGAGAAACAGAAAATGAAGGGGGCCAACGCAAAGAGTACGGAACATCAGACCAACTCTTCCCAAAGAATGCTTGCGAGACGAGTGTGCAGTTCAAAGGATACCGTGGGCCCCTGCCGCTGCCAATGCTCGTTCCCTCTAGCGCTCTTTAGGTGCAAGAAGTGGGCACGGTCATACCCAAAAAGGCAATTTCTTGTACAGGCAAGACAAAGTCAGAGTATGTACAATCAGTATTTAAAAAGCTAGCTAGAAGTCAAGAGTTTGGGATTCTCGTATATGCCGCGGTGGCAAGGAAGGCCAAACTAGACGACTGCCCTACCAACGGCGTAGGTACAGCCAACGACCAATCGTCGAGACAAAAGGAGAAGAAGGCATGTTAGAAAGACTAGTTGCAGGTATATGTTTTAAGTGAAAGCCTGTTTGGGTTCCATTTTCCAGCGGAGAGGCAAACGGAACGGACTCCTGAAATGGCCGCCCATCTCCCAAACCCACTGGACGAGGAGCGGAGTGGCTCCAAGGAGCACCAGAAAATGGCGCCATGGTGAGACTATGTGAGAAGAATGTGAACTGACCTTGTTGAAGATGAGACTGGAAGACGATCGACCAACCAGCAAAACCATAGCCGACGGCGTGCCGTAGCCACCAACGGCCATGATTCTTGCCAATGACAAAAGGAGCAAACCAAAGATGGAATGTTAGCAGAAGAAGCAGTGAAAGATTATTTGGGTGCCATTCCCAGCGTATCAAATACCACAAGGTCCATCAATCCATCAAGATGATGTTGACTCTCCTCTTTACAGCGGCTACTTCTCTCCTATGGCTGCTACTACACACATCTCACACACGTCATGATTTAATGCGATTGTGGCTACATTATACTTTACATTCAAGTCATCTAATGTTACTAGTGCTGTCCCAGCTATACTACTACATGTTTTCACGTCTGCATGGTCGGGTGCAGCCAATGCCTCAAATCTTCATTTCGTCATCCGTGGAGTTAATCATGAGACCGACGAATTCCTCGTAGGTGATCATCCCATCACCATCCTCATCGACTTTGTGCAAAGGTAGGCAGGACAAGCAAGGAATGTATAGAGTTAGCAAGTCAGCAAGGTCACGCACAAGCAACAACTTCAGACTGTATACATAATCAACTCGAGGCGTACCTTGTTTTAGTAATCTCTTGATGACACGGTCGTCGTTTACGTCGTCTTTGTCGGGCGTGAAAAAGGACATTGCCTGCTTCAGATCGGCTGCACTGATCAAACCGTTGCCGTCAGCGTCAAAGAGCTCAAACTGAGTGGATCACGTCAAAACTTAAGTGAGCAACTTGATAGATAGATTATTTGCGCGAGAACCAAGCCGGAACAAGAAGACTCACAGCTTTCTTCAGCTTTTGTTGTCCCAGCAAGACATTTTCGTTCATCGTTGCGACCACAAATTCGTTGTACTTACAGCATAGACCAATGGAACAGAGAAAAGGCGCTGTTAGGATATGGAGTGAAAACACAAGCAAGTTTTTGTTCGCCTGCACGAACAGTACGTACTTCGATGTACCCAGTCCGACTATGGTCGCAACGCTTGAACAGATTTTCTAAATCTTCCTTGCTCAATCCGTATCCGAAATACTTAAAGTGGGCCGCCTGGACTTCAGACTTTGAGAGCTTCCCGTTCCTTGTGATGTCTGTAAAAGTGTTCATGGCAAGAAGATGTGAGCGAAACGGACCTGATCAAGTATTCCCTCCACTTCTGATTTACCTAGCTCGCGGAAGACTTCATCGATCGACCTCTTTTCCTCAGCCAGAAGAAGCTGCGACGCTATGAACGTCTTGACCGCCTAGAAGAATAAGTTAGCAATATATGTCGGGCAAATCCACGCAAGATATGCCATTTATACTTACTTCCTTCAGCTTGGAAGATGACACATTTTGCATGTTTGAAAGGGCCAGCATTGCTGAACTATCTGCAACCATAGTCGCAGCGAGCGCTTTCGCGTCGTCCTTCTTTTCTCCGAAATTGCTTTTGCGAACCCCTCGAGCAGTTTCAAGCCAAGGGTGCAGGAGTGCTCTCTCTGCGGTAGGACGCTTCTTGGGCTCGTAGGTGAGAAGCTTCTCTATGAAGTCTTTGGCCTCATCTGAAATGTAGTTCCACGTCGTGCTTGGAAATTTGAACTTGCCCATCACAATGGATTCATATATAGAATCACGGCTCCTGCCTTTAAACGGAAACTTGCTCGACAGAATGACGTAACAGAGCACACCCACTACCGGTACGAAATCAATGAGCAACAGAGAGAAGCGAAAAGATGAGGCAAATCACAATAATTCACGTACAGCCAGAGAGGCTTCGAGGAACTCACCAGACCACATGTCGCAAGATGCTCCAAAATAAGAGCGATTTACAACTTCTGGTGCCACTAAGAGTTGCAGATGAATTCAAAGCGGATTAGAGATCAGTCGAGTCATTATCAAGTGAGCCGTCACTTCTTTCTCGTCACTAAGTAACTTACTGTAGTGTACAGTTCCAACCCGCTCTGTCATCTCTTCACCGTCCTTGAATACTTTTGCAAAACCGAAATCGATCAACTTCACATGGTTGACGTCCTTCGTCTGCTCAAGCAGGATGTTGTCCGGCTGAATGATGAAGCGTAATGTAAGATTTTGAAAATTTCATAGGTGTTTCTCAGGCAAGACACATCATTGTGCTCACATTTACCGTACCTTAATGTCTCTGTGTACAACTTTGCGGCCATGACAGAAATTGAGGCACGAGAGGACCTGAGTAATCAGCACTGCCGCATCGACTTCTTCCAGTTTTCCCCACTTCCAGAACGAAAGTTGTCAGTTCGTATGGTAGCCACAGCTGTCCCTCACAAAACAACGGAGTCAACAACTTACAGTGACAAGGTCGTCACACAGGTCGCCTCCCTAAAGGATCATACGAAAGGAGACAGGAGAGATGACGTTTGGTGAAGGTGAGTAGCAGCTTGTTCTGAACCAAACCAATAGCACCCTCCCGAAACCTACTTTGCAGATATCCATCACGATGTAGTAGTGCCTTTGATCCTGAAAGAGATCATAGAACTTGATAATGTTGGGATGCCCCATTCCCTTGAGGATCTGGAACTCATTAAGAACCTTGCTGTTTTCATGCTTCCTCCAGCGACTCTTGTCGATCACTTTCAGGGCTCGTTCTGCACTTGTGGCTTTGTGTTTGCAGACAAAGACCTTCCCGAAACTTCCTTCGTCAATGAAATCTTACGATTTTCGTTCAACAAAGAGAGCAACCCGCATGTTAGTGGCGTGGAAGTCAAGGATACAAGGATTGCAGTAACGTGACATCTCAATACGCGTCTCACCTTTGATTTCGTAGTGGTTTCTCAAATCTCCATCGCGCTCAGCTACAAAGTCGTGTGTCGTGAATTTGAGCAGTTTCATGTTCTCAGCTGAACAGGCGGAATCAATGGACAGCGTTGACTTGCTAGTGTGCGCCCGCCTTGGAGGCCCCCTCTCCAGTGACGTCAACGGTGGCACATCCTCGTTCTCCTCCGTGTCCGCCTCCTCCTCGTCGGCATCGTCTGTGGTCCTTAGCATCATGGCCATAAATTCCTCGTAAGTGATGCCCCCTGAACCCGTTGCATCCGCTTGTTCCATAATCTTGTCAATGGCTTCATCATCAATCGCCTCTTGCATGGGATCATTCGTCTTCCCGCCCTCCTGTGCAGCTCCACCTCCCCCTTTAAAGTGCGTCAGCACTTCTTTGAGGTCATTCTTTGAGATGGTACCCGATCCGTCTCTATCAAACACCGAGAAAGCCTGACGAATCTTTTGTCTATGAAGCAGGTCGTTTTCGTTCATGGCAGCAATAACGAATTCGCTGTATTCCAGATACCCCGTTCGATTGAGATCCACACGATCAAACAGTTCGTCCAGTTCCTGGTCGGTCAAATCACGATGGAAGCATGCCTTGTACCCCATTTTGACTTCCTCGCGAGAGAGTCGTCCATCATTTTGAGTGTCCAGGGAACGAAAAACATGATCGATAGCTTTTCGTTCTTCTTTGAGCACCATCTGTGCCGCTATGAACGTGAGCGTGCACTGAAGCAAAAACGGAGGCATTGAGCTTCAAATGACTGACGAACAAGCAAAACGACCAAGCGCGCCCAGGTTTACCCTTTCCAGACGACGACGAATCCGTCGGACCACCGCCATTGCCCCGTCAAACAAAAAATACTTGCCTGCTTAAGCTTGCTGGAAGCATTGAACTTGGAAACGTTATTCCATGCTGCCATGGTCGCCATTGAGTTGACGAAATCTTTCCCATCCGACGATGATGGCCCAACCTTGTTGCTTGCTGAAAACCGGTTCACGTCCCCATCGGTCCTTTGCACGGAAGAGGACAAGGACGTCATTTCTGCAATCCACGGATGTTGCAATGCCTGCTTGGCGGTGGGTCGATCGTGTTCCTCGTACGTCAAGAGTTGGCGCAGAAAGCTCTTGGCTAGGTCCGAGACGTTGGCCCAATCAAATGTGGCATTGAGTGGCGATTCTCCTCCGTCCTCCAAGTAATCGGAGTAAAAGTCTGTGGATTTGCTTTCCGCAGCGTAACTACTAATGAACTCATCGTTTTCGTTTTCTTCTTCACCCTCTCCCAATAAGAAGAACTCCCCTCGAATAATGTTCTCGCAAATCTCTTCCCTCGATTCTCCCCGGAAGGGTAATCGATTGGAGAGTAGTAGATAGCATAGTACACCGCATGCCCAAACATCTCGTTTGGGTCCAATGGACCCCTTGAGTACGACTTCGGGCGCCCAGAAATCGACGGACCCCTTTCGCTCGGGGAGAATGGATTTTGCCCTGGAGCTTCGACTGCGTCGGTTGCTGCTTTCACTGGTTAGAGTAGATTGATTGAGTTCGTCGTCGTCGTCGTCGTCTGTGTCACTCGTACTGTCATCATCCATGCTGAACAAGCTTTCCACATCCAAGTTTTTGGTGGCATCAGGATGATTGCTGTTTTCCTTGTCGTTGTCGTCGCCGTCGCCTTGTTCGGCGTTTCCATCATCTGGATCGTCTTGGTCTTCCATAATCTCGGCACAGGCAAAGTCAGTCAACTTGACGTGATCTAGATCCTTGTCTTGTTCCAATAGAATGTGCTCTGGTTTGATGTTTCCATGAACGATTCTGTTGGAATGGAGGTAGTTGACCACACTGAGTAGTTGTTTGAGTATAAGTGCGGCATCTTGTTCCTGCAAGGGTCCCCAGGTATCGAGTTCCTGGCAGAGATCTCCCCCGTGACAAAGGTCCATGACAATGTAGAAATGGTCTCTTCCTTCGAATAGCTCATATGTCCTGATGAGACTGGGATGATCCAATGTTTGTAGAATTTTGAATTCCCTGACGAGTACCTGATTTTGCGCCCTGTTCCAAGTGGAGTATTTTTTGACGACCTTGACTGCTCTTTGAATTCCAGTGTCTCTGTGCAGACAAATGTGTACATTGGCATGATGCATCCCTTCATGGTGACTACTGCTGTTACCGGTAGCTGTGGATTGTCGCTTGTCTCTCTTGGTGTGAGTGCTGCTGTTGAGGTTGTTGTTCAGGTTGTTAGTGTTGTTGTTGGATGTTCCTCTATGAATGAGCTTTCCAATGGTGTAGTGTTTCTTGAGTTTGTCCGGTGAGAGCGCCACAAAGTCCAGGGCACTGAACTTGAGTGAAGCTGCCTTTTGTCCCATTCTGCGGTTTTGTCGCTTGAGCTTTTCCTTGCTGCTCAGGGTTATAGCCTTACTACCAGTACCAGTACCAGTACCAGTACCAGTACCAGTAGCGGGACTGCCATCCAGGGCATCTCCTGCACCTTCAGCCTCCTTGTCGTCCTTCTTGTCTAGATCCTCCTTCTTGTCCCTATCTTCACGGCCAGGCTTTCTCTTGGCGTGGCTTCTTCCGCTAGCAGCACTTGTACTACTGGTAGTAGTACGACTGGTCTTGTGCTTGGTGTTGTTGTCTTCATCATCATCATCATCAGTCAAATCTTCCTGGATGGACACTCCCAAGATGTCCACTTCAGTGAACTCCTTAGACATTGCTTTGTCTTGCTTTGTCTTTTAATAGGTCTCTCTTACTAGTACTTAGGTCCCTTATACGGTCTTGTCTTATCTTTCTGATGAGTGAATCGAATCGAATCAAATCAATGGCCAGTCCAACCAGCTAGCTATCCAGCGGCAGTTCTCAAGACTTAGTTGTGAGGCTCTGAGGCTGTGAAGCAACCCACTCTTCCCCCAACTCAAGCTACTAGTAGGTACAGTACACTGTCAGCAACACAAGCTCGATGCTGATCACAATGGTATCTTCCTTCCGCATTGATCTCTCTCTCGGAAGGAAAGCTCTTACAGTATAATAGTGTTGCGAGAAACGATCGAATTCATTTTGAGAATTTGGTGATTGGCTGATGTCTGCGCTTTTCATCTGTGCTGTGATTGTGAGACACATTGGGTTCAGAGAGGCTTGGATTCTATTACTAACAAATAACACGGAGGAAAGTCGGCCAGGCACACTCTAGTTTTTTATATAGCTAAATAAATCTCACTAAGACATCAACTTCAAC
>CAICTM010002115.1:0-18120 GCA_903772945.1 Seminavis robusta
CCACCAGTAGACTCCGTCTATTTCAGTGTGGTTTCGTTACGGGGATTCGTTTCCTCACATTCCTCGCAGAACTAAATGATTGTGAGGTATGGCAACAGACATTGGAAACGTACCTCTTGGAATCATATACGAAAGAAAGGTGTAGTTGTCGCAGGACCCGAATTTGGAGATCGGGAAGGATGCACCTCATCATCAGCCGTGCCCTATACGACTCAAGTACTCTGGATTACGATGCATGAACGTTTTGCGGATGTTCTTCGTTCGATGGGATTTTTCCTTCAAAAGCCGATATCAGACATCTGGATGAGATACAAAGGGAGCTACTACGAAAACATCGCTGTGTACGTAGACGAACTCCTTATTGTCAGAAAGACGCATCCAAGATCATCGCGACATTGGAAGGGGAGCACAGTTCAAACTAAAGGGAACCGGTGCCATCAGCTTCCACCTAGGATGTGATTTCTTCCGTATGAGAACGGATACTGAGTTACGCACCTCGCAAATATATTGGGAAGGTACTCAGCAACTACCAACGATCTTCGGACACATGCCCAAACAAATCTCATCTCCACTCATCAAAGGAGACCACCCAGAGACTGACACAACAGAGCTATCGATATGGACACACAAAAGATATATAGTCACTCATCGGTATCTACAGTGGGCAATCCAAATTGGAAGGGTCGATATCGCCACGGCCACCATGACGATGTCCAGATTTCGGGCAGCCACAAGAATGGGTCACTTAGAGCGAGTCAAGAGAATTTGCGGGTACCTTTTCAAGATGCGACACGGCATCATACGTATCCGGAAGGAGGAACCGGATTACTCAGCGATTCCCAAGAAAGAGTACGAATGGGAATACCCATGCTACCATGGTGCCAAAGAAGTTCAGCCGCACAACGCACCGGTACCTCGAGCAAACGGGTCATTCTCACCACATTGTGGATGCGAACCTCTATCACGATCTCATCAGTGGCCGGTAAGTTACCGGAGTCCTACACCTAGCGAACAAGACTCCCATCGACTGTTCAGCAAGCTACAGTCAACAGTCGAGACCGCAACGTTCGGATCTGGGTATGTTGCAGCCCGTACCGCCACTGAACAGATCATGACCTACGGAGCACGTTCAGTACCTAGGAGTACTGGTCGACACCCGACCATGATGTTCGGAGACAACGAGACGGTAGTCAACACCGCTCGATGCCACACTCAAAGATTCTCAAAAGACACAATGCGCTTTCCTACCACCGTACTAGGGAAGCCGTTGCTGCAAGTATCTTGAGATTTCATCATATCCCTGGATCTACTAACCCTGCATAATCCTCAGCAAACACTGGGACTATACATCGTATGGCCTATGCTTAATGCACTGCTGTTTTGGCAGGAGATACCAAGGATTGCGTAAGAAACACTCAGAGTCGACAGTCGCCACTGAGGGATGAAAGCGTTACAGTCCTCCACGACTCAGAGTACCGTGAGTAGATTGATCATTTTTATGAGTCAACACGATGGAACAGAGAACGCTGGCAAGAACACGTTCTCAACGAAACCAAAGGACACGGTAAAATGGAGTATTCGACAGGAGTAAAGCATCCTGCCACGAACCGTTTCCCGCAGATACCACGTTGACTTCCGTATCAACTACCACGATGTATTGATCCAACACGCTACAACTAGCTTTACTGATCGCATCAATCAAAGCTCACAACACGATTATGAATTACTAAGAAAAGCGAACTTTGCAGTTTACCTTGCACTCGTCTTGAATAGTTACGGTTGATCTCGTCGGGTGGTAGCTACCTCTACAAGATCCCTCTATTCAAGTAGTATTTCCCCACGTTAGCAACTTGTTCCTAGTCTACTGGTTGTTGTCAAGCCCAAGGTTAAGAGAGAACCAACAGCCGAAGCCTCTCCGACTCGACGCACGAAACAAAGGATCCTCTGCGCTTCAAGCCAGTTGCCTCCATAAATTCAGCCAACGAAACTACCGTATGCCCTTTTCTTTCCTTCTCTCCTCGACAATCGACAATGGCCGACGAAATCCACAATGACGGCTTCGAGCAGGTGACAATGACAGTGAGGGATCGACAGCAACAGAGATGCCGGTAGGTAGGAGCAATCGTTCCTTGTTGACTTTGATCTCGGATCTTGGGTCTCGGATCTCTGCTATGGGAACCGAGATCGCCATCTTCTGGGAGACTGGGTGAGATCGGCACGGATCCAGAAGACCAAGAGCCGAGATTGGCCAAGATCGGCGATGATTAGGGCAAGATCCAGAAAAACAGGGATACAGGACCGTCCGACGGTTTTCGCTCAGGCTTTAAAAACCTGCCACAACTGGTTCCCACTAAGGGCATGTTAAAGGGCATGTTTTATTTTAAGGGCATGTTTAAGGGAATGTTACGGATTTAAGGGAATGTTTTAAGGGCATGTTTATTTAAGGGCATGTTCATTCGTGATAAGGGCATGTTCTATGGCGTTTCAATGAAGGCTTAAGGGCATATTTTGAGGCATTAGGGGCATGTTTTAAGGGCATGTTTATTTAAGGGCATGTTTAAGGGCATGTTGAAGATTTAAGGGCATGTTTTAAAGTGTCATCAGTCGTGGGAATTTCAAGTTTTTTTAAATCCTGAGTGAAAACCGTCGGACGGTCCAGGGATACCACGTTCTGTTGGGCTTTGTTCCGAAGGATCGCCAAAATAGAAACTGTAATTTAATTCAAGCAATAGTAGTCCCAAAACTGTCTTCCTACCGCACATACGTTTTCTGTACATGTGTACATGTGGCTACGGCTAGTAGACGGTAGCTACGGTACTTAAGTACCGTGCGGTATGGGGAGGAGTTCACTAGGTCACCGTCACGGTAGAAAAGTCATTGTGTTCTTATAAAAAGGAACCATGGGGTCTTGGACCATTACTACATACATGTACTGGTACGTGTAGCAGGGCAATAATTTTGTTTGGTTTCTTCTGTACCGGTATGCTGTGTGCCCTTTTCTTTGCTTTGGTTCGAAATTTTAATAATGTTCGATTGATCGGAATAAGAGTCCAAAGATATAAGATATATAATTATTGTACTACTGAATACCTGTACATTAGAAAGCTCAGTCGATAAAAGGAACAAACGAACTTAATTAAGAACTTTACGGCTGTACTTAAATACTGTACAGCTGTACCCGGAGTACTCATCAGTTTTTATTCCTGCTGTGTTCTCTGTGCCCATATGCATGCTACCGGTACTAGTATTGATAATAGTTTAGTGTGTCTGAAATCAGCGTGCGGGTCCAACAATCTTTGTGTGAGCAATTTTGCTCCTTTTTAGCTTTCACTGATCACACAACCCACAAAACATCCTCGATTATCCCGTCACAATCTTTAGAAGCAAAGAATCTCCAAAGAAACAATAACAAACAACAAACAACGAACACCCACAAACCATGGCTGCCATCACCAACGATAACGATTTCCTCAAGCGCTTCAGCTGGGGAGGAATGGACGAGTCATTGTTGGCCAAGAGCTTCCGCACAGCTGGTGCCGAAGATCAAGTACCAGAAGCCGACATCAGGACCAGCACTGATGCAACGCGTTATAACGACCCCAAGGATCGGCGCTCCAGTTGGGGGGACTTGGATTCCATGTTGATGGGTCCCCCCGTTGAATCAGCCAGTAGCAAACCGACACTGGATTCCATTGGTGAAGAAGAGGCCAGCGACAAGGAGCAGCCCACAGAAGGAGTCATGAAGAAGGCAGGCAGTAACCGATCGCTGGGCTTGAAGAAGTCAGGCAGCAACCGGTCACTGGGAGGTTTGAGCGGCAAGAGCAGATCACGAGAGCTGAGGCGGAAGATCAAGAAGAGCCGCGGCAATGCCCAAAAGGCTTAGCCGGGTGGTCAGTTCACAACTTGACATGTAGTATTAGTATTCATAACAATAAACAAAAAGAACACTCAACATAGTCTCTTAGGAATCGAATCTAATAGTTGCTTCAAAAAGGGATCTCTGTACGAGGCTGACAGCTACCGGTAGGATGGGAATTAAGACCGTGCTGTTTCGGACTCATGTCTCACGACAATACAAATCTACCGGTAGCGAGACTGACCCGAGACTCACGGGGTGTCGTTATGCCTGCCAAAGCTAAGCATAGTAGCGCAAAGAACAGAATAACAACGGTCTATTGGGATATACTTTTACGGTACATAGTGGTATCACCAATAAATCGAAAACACGATATGATACACCAACATGTCGTGCTGCTACGGTGGTGAATACCTGTCTATTGATCCCTTCCTCATTCTCTTAGAAGCGCGTTTTGGTTCATTCCTTCCATGTGCCTGTTGCGCTCGCTTAGAAGCGCGTGTTTGTTCATTCCTTCGATGTTCCTGCTGCGCTCGCTTCGAAGCGTGTGTTGGTTCATTCGTTCCAGGTTCCTGCTGTGCTCGCTTCTTGGGTCCTCTCTTTGATGCTGTCTTTGGTCCTTTGTTCGATGCTTTCTTAGTTAGCTCATTCCTTCCAGGTTCCTGTTGCGCTCGCTTCGAAGCGTGTGTTGGTTCATTCGTTCCAGGTTCCTGCTGTGCTCGCTCCTTAGGTCCTTTCATTGATGCTTTCTTGGGTCCTTTCTTTGGTGACTGGCTGTCATTCTTCTTCACAAAAGCTTTCATAGCTTTTTCTTCCCTGTCTTTGGCGCCCGTTGCTGAGACTTGTCCACCATCAGCAACGTTGTTCATAGCAGAGCAGTCCTCAACCTGATCGACGAGGCTTGGAGGCTTTTCGATTTCTGTCGTCGTCGTCGTCGTCGTTGGTTGACGCTGCGATTGTGGCTTGGATGGATGAGCTTTCTTTACTCTTCTGACGACTACGTTTTGGTCATTCAGTTTAGTCGTCTCCCCAGTGTCGGCACGACTATACTCTCTGGCATGTTCCAAGTTGCTGACAAGACTTTCCGGTTTCGTAGTGTGATCGGCCTTTCCACTCAAGCGCAGTGACGATCGTTTTGTTTTCTCCCTGCTTTCTGTCTGCCCCAGTTCTCTGGCATCCGTTCCCTTCGCCCCTTCTGAATTGTTAGCCACGACCGCCACCACATCCACATCACTATCACCTTTTCCCAGCTCGTTGCATCCATTATTGGTGGCAATATTTTGGTCCTTATCTCTATCCCTCGAGGCAGCTTGACCATTCTTCTGGCCACCCTCTTCTTCGGAGACATGCTTTGTCGGCTTCAACTGATGCGTGGCAACTTCATCTGCTCTATCAGTCATCTTGTCTGCAGTTGTTTTGTCGATCTGACGGCGGGATCCTGCCACCTTGCCTGCTACTGCGACATCTTGTTGGTTGTCACTGTTGACCGAAGAGTCTGACTGTTGTGCTGCCTTGTGTTTCTGTTGCATACTAGTAGGCGGAAGTTGCTGTTTCTCGTCGTTGCTGGCGAGACTGGCTTTACGTTTGTCGTTTTCATGTTTCTCGCCATCAACCTTGTTGTGTTCACCTGTCCACTTTTCTTCTCCGTCATGAGTGTCTTTCTGGGGGACCAGGTCAATTATATCTCCTTCCTGCAGTTGCAAATCGAGCATAGTTTGTGATTGTTGAATTTGCCCTTCGTTGTGGCGAGACCGAATAAACAACTGCGCCTTTTCTTGTGGCACCCCAAACTTTGCATAAGGTATATTTTCAAACACCTTCTTCATCTTGGTGTACGGTCGCACTTTGAACCAGGTACGGGGGCGTTGATCCTCCTCCATTCCCGGGGACACGCAAATGTTCAGAGAATAGACAGCCAACCTCTTTCTTCTTTCAGCCTCAATGCTGTAAGCCAGACTGGAACTTTTGCTTTCCTCATCATCATCGTCGTCGTCCTCGTCATCAGTATCTTCCTCCTGCTGCAATTGTTGTTGTCGGTTTGTGTGCTGTTTGCCCCCACCGTCCTTGACGGCAACATCACATGCCATTTGTTGTGCGCCAGTTTCGCTGTTGTTCCCCCCTGAACTGGCCTGACGGTGCTGCTGGTCGGCATTTCCCTCCACCAATCCATGATCAGTAGTAGCAGTGTCATCGTGGAAATTCCAAATATGCTCATCATAGTCGGATCCATATTTTTCTTTCAGCGTCTGCAACGTAAAGTCTTGTCTTTGTTTCCGTTGACTCTGTTGTGTAGTAGAAGATCTTTCATTGTCATCCGGGTTATTACCCACCACGACACCACAGAGCAACATACAGTCCTGACAGTAGGAAACAACATCCTGTCGATGAATGCTCCAAATCCTTTGCACCAGTTTTGGTGGACACAACTTGGCGCCTCTCCAATCTTGTGTCTGAACTACCAATTGCAAATATTGTTTGTAAGCCTTGAGAATTCGTCGAACATTCTTGGGGTCCCATCCTGGATACTGTTCGATAAACTTGTTGCTCAATGCCGTGGCTCCCTGTGTCAACGGTGGTTCATGCTCTCGATCCACCAACCACCAAGAGCATGCCGTGAAGGCTTCGGGTCGATCGGGAAGCAGTGCAGGTCGAGTGTCTGGGATTGGCATAATACTTTTGGTTTTGTGTGCAAACAGCTGCCTTGTGGAGGACATCTGGCCGCTCATTGTGGAGAGTCCATCCGAGCACTCGTCGGCCCGTGATGCTGTAGTGTGAAAGGATTCTGAATGCTGCCGTGGAAGCGCACGGTTGACATCGTGGACGTCCGCCGACCTCTTTCGTTGCTCCACGGTGCCCCCAGCGACACTATTATCGTTGACGATTCTGTTTCTTCTTCCATGTGCTGAACCCGGTGACACCAACATCTTTCGTCAACACAACATTACAGATAGTAGCTAGGAATGGAAAGGATACACCAACAGCACTACTTTCTTGATTGTAATTCAGAACAAGCAAAGGCTCCTTTCAACGAGAAGGCAATCCAGATTCGATTCGCCAAAGCAAGTGTCAACCTTATCCCGCGTGTTTAACGTCACTCCCGTGAGTGACTTCAGTGCCCCGGGTTTCGAAACAAGTCCACTGAGGTTTGGGTTCAAAGTCCACTGAGCCACTCTTCTGTCTGTCTGGTCGTCATCCGTGGTCTCTCATTCCAAGTTTTAGTAACAGCGGTAACCTGAACGCCACAAGAACAGGTTGGCAACAACCAACTTTATCAACCAACCAACAGGACGTTGTCGATCGTCGATCACCATTGTCGCTTCTTCTGTGCAAGCCGCCGCTGTCTTGTTGTAGCTGTTCAATCAAATCGAATTTCCACCATGTGAGTAGCAGAAGAGAGAGTATTGAAGGATATCTGTGTGCCTGTGCTAGTGTCAAGTACCGGCATGGCGGTGGCTGTCCTTTCTTGCCTCTTCTGACCCCCTCTGTGTTTGCCACCCCCTGATACCCACATTACAGGTCCTCCTCGTTGATGCAAGGACCCGAATTCCAGCACATTTTGCGTATTCTCAATACCAATGTGGAAGGAAAGCGCAATGTTGTGTTTGCTCTGACCAAGATTAACGGTTTGGGACGTCGTTTCACGGACTTGATCTGCAAAAAGGCCGAGATTGATGTCAACAAGCGTGCTGGAGAATTGACTGCCGATGAGATTGAAAAGGTTGTGGCTGTCATCCAAAACCCTCGTCAGTTCAAGATCCCCCTTTGGTTCTTGAATCGACAAAAGGATTACAAGACGGGAAAGTACTCCCAAATCTTTGCACAGAGCATTGCCGCCAAGCTCCGTGATGATATCGAACGCATGAAGAAGATCCGTGCTCACCGTGGTTTGAGACACTGGTGGGGAATCCGAGTTCGTGGACAGCACACATGCTCTACTGGACGTCGTAAGCATTAAACAGTTTACTATTGGTCATAATAATAACTAACAATAAGCAAGCAAGTCAAGAGTGGCCAAAGCTGTAGGTTTGCCAAGGTCGAGGCATCTATACGGTATAGATAGCTGTTGCTTCATCCTGAAACCATTCTAAAATCCCTCTCGAATTTTCTTATTTTAGCTAGCTAGTAGCCAGCTTTGACCAAGCAGAGATGACCGTCAACAGCTCGACTTTGTGCGAAAAGGTGGGCTCTAAATTTTTAACACCTGAGCTGGCTTAATATCGCTGAGAATCAGCACCCACGCATTGGCACCACACCCTTTTGGTGTTGCCGTTTCCTTGCTTTTATCATCTTTACATGAAGAAGATCCTGCTCTTATCTTGCCTGGGAATATCTCATCGCTGTCAGAGCGTCTATGCTGCTTTTCTGGCCAAGGTATTCCATTCTTCCCCCTTGAGAAGGACTACTGCTGGCACTCGTCCTCGAGTATTGATGAGAATGGCATCATCGACCACCACTTCCACAGATCCCTCCCATCTTGCATTCACGTCATTGCCAGATCGCCCCATTCTCACCGTTTGTTCAAAATGCCGTGGAGAAGGCAAGCTGGTTCAAGCGCCTTCCAGAAAGGCTCGAAAACGATACAAGCAATCTTCCAATGATGCCAAGAAGAACAAGAATCTGCCACCACCCCGCATCGATGGTTGCAAACCATGTGGTGGCTCGGGCCTGGTGGTGGCTGCCACCGACGACGAAATCACCACCAACAATACAAGTAACAACAACAACAATTATCCCCATGTTGGAATTGTGGGTGGCGGTTTGGGTGGCTTGGCGTTGGCCGTGGCGTGTCGGCATCGGGGCATTCCTTTTACGGTATACGAGCGAGATGCCAACTTTTTTGAACGATCGCAGGGTTATGGACTCACCATGCAACAGGCATCGCGGGCATTGAAAGCATTGGGGATTCCCGTGCCGCTCCAAGATGGCATTGTCTCGACCAAACACATGGTCCACAAACCAGATGGCACCGTGGTGGGCGAATGGGGATTACGAAAATGGATTGGGAATAATAAAAAGCAAGAACAAAATGACAAAAAGAAGAACAACAGCAACAACAACAAACGACAAAATGTTCATATAGCACGACAAGCCCTTCGTTACGAGTTATTACAAGCGTTAGGAGGACCCACGCAAGTCCAATGGGGGCATCGATTGGTCGAGTTTTCGGAACAGGAGGATAGAGTAGACTTGACAATTGAAGTTGCCAACAACGACAATACACATTCAGAAAAAGCCAAACCGACAATCAAACAGACGAGTGCATCCTTGCTGGTGGGAGCAGACGGCATTCGAAGTTCTGTTCGGAGGCAAGGGCTGGGCGAAGAGCAGTCGCCACTGCGCTACTTGGGATGCATTGTCATTCTGGGAATATGTCCTCTGACACACAATCAAGTCCAAGACTTGCAATCGCCCCTATTGGATGGTGAAACAGTCTTTCAGACAGCGGATGGCAGCACGCGAATCTACATGATGCCATACTCACAGAAAGAGTACATGTGGCAATTGTCGTTTCCGATGGACGAACAAGCTGCCATGGCACTGAGCCAACGAGGACCACAGGCTCTCAAAGACGAATCCCTCAAAATGTGTCATGCTTGGCACACTCCCATTATTCCCATTCTGAAACAAACACCAGCAACCTTGGTGTCCGGATACCCAGTCTATGACAGAGATGTACTGACCAAACAGCACTTGACGACAACATTGTCATCATCGTCATCGAGATTGCGACGTGTCACTTTACTAGGCGATGCGGCTCATCCCATGAGCCCCTTCAAGGGTCAGGGTGCGAACCAGGCCCTGTTGGATGCTCTGTTTCTGGCAAGAACAATATTCAAGGACTTCAACAACAACGACAACAACAAGAACACAACACAACATGAAACTACTTTAAGCAACGATACGTCACTAGACTGTGAGGCTGCAATCTTGGAAAAGCTCTTGGAAACGTACGAGACTGAAATGTTGGAGAGGTCCTCCGTCAAAGTGGAAGCGTCCGCCAAGGCGGCGCACTTTCTTCACACAAACGTCGCCATCCAGGAAGGAAACGTGACAAGAGGGGCGGCAGCAAACAGTAAATAACTGGCTGTTGCGGAAATAATGGCGATGCCGACTGCTGGTGCCTGGTGTCCATGAATGCTTCCACATTACATTTCCGTTCACATTTCCATTTTAAAAGTCATGGCTTGTGTTTCGAACTGGCACAGCACCAATAAAAACCGGGAAGTACATGTATTGTCTCTAGTAAGATTGGCTCGTTTAGAGGTCTCGTTAGTCTAGCTGAATGGTTCATGAAAAAGACTCTCACGAGTTTGCAGTTGGCGGCATGTCTCTAATCCATGTTGCATGCAGTGCATCATTGGATTGTCATGTGTCTATGCCAAGAAATATTTCGATCCACTGCCAGTTGAAATGACCTCCCCCGAATCAATCTTCCCCTGGGCGATTGGACTGGTTGTAACTCGCTCACCGTCTCGGAAGTTGCTTGATCCGCTGATAGAACCTGAAATACTTCCATCACGGTTCAGCCTCCACCTCGAAATCGTCGGAACTCCACGAGGGGCAGTCTTCGGTTTTGGAGCGGGCTTGGGTTTGGGTGCTGGCTTGGCCTTTGCTGCTGCTTTCTTGGGTGCTGGTTTTGGCGCAGGTGCTGTCTTGGGTGCAGCTCCAGGCGAAAACAGAGAGAAGCTGGGGCGTGGTGCGGTAGCTGGTTTGGGGGCAGGTTTCTTAGCTGGCGCTGCCTTTGGTGCAGCTCCGGGCGAAAACAATGAGAAACTAGGGCGTGGCGCTGTAGCAGGCTTTGGTGCCGGTTTCTTTGCTACGGGTTTCGGAGCAGCCTTCGGTGCGGCCCCGGGTCCAAACAGGGAGAAACTTGGGCGTGGCGCTGTAGCTGGTTTTGGTGCTGGTTTCTTTGCTGCAGGCTTAGGAGCAGCCTTTGGTGCTGCTCCAGGTGAGAACAGGGAGAAACTTGGACGAGGTGGTGTGGCTGGTTTTGGGGCTGGCTTCTTAGCTGCGGGCTTCGGAGCAGCCTTCGGAGCGGCTCCAGGCGTGAACAGGGTGAAGCTGGGACGTGGCTCAGTCGCAGCTTTCGGTGCTGGTTTCTTGGCTGGTACCTTCTTCGTTTCCTCCACTTCGGGACGTTCTTTGTTGTCTCCGAAGATACCAAAAAGAGAGAACGTGGCCCGCGGCGCTGCCTTATCTTCCACTGCTTTCTCGGCAGCCTTGGCTGCTGCTGCCTTTGCATCGCGGGTGATAGTGATCGTTGACCTTGGTCTTGCCGATTGCACGCTTTTCACCGGTGCCTTGCCACCAGCTTGCTTGAACTGAGCTTCGTCGTCGCTCAAGAAGTATCGACTTCCAGAACTAGTTTTGACAACCTTCCCGTTGTCAATTGTTCCAGAAACAATTTCGGATGTGTCAACGCGTTCGCCAGCACTAAAGTTAGGTGATCCGTACACGCGACCAGAGATTCCGCCTGAAGGCAACGAGAAATATGTTGGGTACAGTGCAAACAGAACACGGCATGAAACCATATGTCTTACCATTGCGTTGCAGCTTCCATGCAACGATCGTCGGAACGCCACGAGGCGCCTTCGGAGTCGGCTTCTTTGGGGCAGCCTTTTTCGGTGCAGCAGCTGCGGGTTTGGGCGCTGAAGCGGGGGGCATCAATCCAAAGCTGGGGCGAGGTTTGGCAGCTGCAGCAGCCTTTTTACGCTCCAATTCCTTTCGTCTCGCCTCGGCTTCAGCAGCCTTCTTCTCGGCAAGCTCTTTGCGCTTTTGTTCGGCCTCTTCCTTGCGGGCTTGTGCAGCTGCAGCGGCAGCAGCTCTCTTCTCCTCTTGTTCCTTGCGGCGAGCTTCAGCGGCTTCTGCAGCAGCCGCTCGTTTGGCTTCAGCGGCAGCAGCCGCCTCTGCTTTCTTGGCCTCAAGCTCTTGGCGCTTTTGCTCGGCAGCTTGTTTCCTTGCTTCAGCCGCGGCAGCAGCTTCTGCTTTCTTGGCTTCAGCCGCCGCAGCGGCTTCCTGTCGCTTGGCTTCAGCGGCAGCAGCTGCCTCTGCTTTCTTGGCCTCCAGCTCTTGGCGCTTTTGTTCGGCAGCTTGTTTCCTTGCTTCAGCGGCAGCAGCAGCTTCTTGTTTCTTGGCTTCAGCCGCAGCAGCTGCCTCTGCTTTCTTGGCCTCCAGATCTTGACGCTTTTGTTCGGCAGCTTGTTTCCTTGCTTCAGCAGCAGCAGCAGCTTCTTGTTTCTTGGCTTCAGCCGCAGCAGCTGCCTCTGCCTTCTTGGCCTCCAATTCTTGTCGCTTTTGTTCGGCAGCTTGATTCCTTGCTTCAGCGACAGCACCTGCATCAGACTTCTTGGCCTCCAGCTGTTGTTTCTTGGCTTCAGCTGCCGCAGCGGCTTCCTGTTTCTTGGCTTCAGCGCAGCAGCTGCTGCCTCTGCCTTCTTGGCCTCCAATTCTTGACGCTTTTGTTCAGCAGCAGCTGCTGCCTCTGCTTTCTTGGCCTCAAGCTCCTTGCGTTTTTCTTCGGCAGCAGCCATGCGAGCCTCTTCTGCTTGGCGTCGTTGTTGTTCGAGCTCCTTTTTCTTCTGTTCAGCTTCAGCTTGCTTCTTTTCGTCAGCCTTTCGCTTGGCTTCAGCTGCTGCAGCGACAGCACGCTGCTTGGCGGCCTGAGCTTTCTTGGCTTCTTCAGCCCTGCGCTTAGCTTCCAAAGGGTCTGCTTTGGGTGGAGCCGGAAGTTCTATCTTTGGAATCTCCACTTTTGGAAGCTCAAACTTGGGTAGAGCATCAGAAGCTGGCTTGGGTGGGGACGGAGGCGCCTTTGGTTTGGCTGGTGGTGGCTTTGGCTTCGGAATGTCAACCTTTGGTAGTTCCACTTTGGGTATTTCCACCTTGGGCAACGAGAACGCTGGTCCTGAATCTTGCTTTGGTGGTGGTACAACAGCCTTTAATGGGGGTGGTGTTTTGGGGATTTGTGGGGGCTTGGGGGGTGCATCCTCAGATGGCTTGACCATCATGGGCGGGGGTGGCGACTTGGGTGGTTCAGGGACCTCCAGTCGAACGTTCAAAGAGTTGCCCTCGAGAACATTTTCAACATACTGCTCCATTTCACTAAGCTTTTTGCCAGGGTACGCTTTAATTTCTTCCACAGTTGCCTGGACCTTTTTCTGCGCATCATCTACAGCTTTTGTTGCAGCAACCTTGGCCGACTCTGCCACACGTCCAGGAGTTGCCTTGACTTCATCTACAATATCCTCGGCGACCTCCACAGCGGCATCAGCAAGCTTTCCGGGAACAGCTTTGATTTCCTCTACGGTTTCATCAGCCTTTTTCTTGGCAGCATCAGCAATCTTTGAAGGGACAGCTTTGACTTCATCGACTGCATCGTCCACAGCTTGGATGGCAGCTTGTTTGGCATTTTCCCCAGCAGCAACGGCCGCATTTTTGGCATTAGCTCCAGCAGCGATGGTGCTTCGTCCAACTACATTTCTGATAATTTTACCCACTTTTCCTTCTTGGGTGGCTCCAGCATAAGATGCTCCACCCAGGGAGGCAGCGAGAACCAAAGGAGGGACAACTGCAGGCACGGAATCGGCCAGATCAGGGACTGTAATAAGAGCGACTCCTCCAAGAACGGTTCCAATGGCAGCTCCACCCAATGCACTCGCAATGGCCTCTTTGTTCAGCTGTGCTGCTTCCCGAGCCCGGGCTTTTTGAGCAGCACTTTCCTTCAGAGCCTTATCAGCGGCTTTCAAGGCCTCGGCAGTTTCTTGAGCTACATCGTCCATGTCATCAGCATACAGAATGGGATGACGCCGGCTGTGGAAGTCCACATGATGCTTGTTTTGAAGAGATGGTGGCCTCGTCAGGATGGCTGGGTTGTGGAAGGCATGTTGACCCACTGGGGCCAAGGCCAATAGGGTCAGGGCATGTATGCCGAATCGCATGGTGACTCGACTCTATAGCACTCACGAAGATAAGGAGCCAGGGGTATCTCAACTAACTAGCTAGCTGGATAGGAAGTCGAGGATTTGATTCGATTGGATTCCCTTGTGTTGCTTGCCCTGATGAGGATGCAGGTGAGGACTGAATCAGAATGGATGAGGGTACAAGAACAGTTACTTTAGCTCACATCACCGTATCCTTTCCATCGGAAGCTGCAACCCTAATACCTCGACCATGATGAGATACCTGTTGCTGTTCTTGCATCAAAAGATCGGCGGATCTTTCGACACTGACGTTGGTCAACCACAAGATAGTGAGATAGACAGCGCGCCACCGCACGCCGTACTGAACTGATGTACGTGTTGCAATCAACGGGACTACAGATCGTGACTCAAAATCGTGTCGCACAGTATTTCTAAGAACACCACCGAATGTTCCTTTTCCGACCCCACTATCCTCAATAGAATTTCGATCGCAGCCCACCACAAAACAAACAGCGGTAGCATCGTGTCCAGATAAAGCATCCACAAGTAGAGATTGTATTGATAGAGAAGGGAGATAGATAGATACTTAGAAAGAGCAAACATCATTTGAAGATAATGCAATTCGCCACACGACGAGAAGAAGCGGGATCTTTGATCCTTCCAGCTCCACCCAAGACTCGGTTGTCCGCCACGGAAAATGCGCGGAAAGAAGTCTTGGAATGTGGGGGCAACGCTCAGTTGTTGGAAGCTCGTCTGTGTCAAGTCACATCGTCCATGAGAGCACTACTCCGATCCAATAGTGAGCTCGAAGAAGCCTTGCAGACAGACCCAAATGATCCCGATTTTCTAGAGGCCGTAGCGGAAAACAGATTGACCTTACGACGACAAGGACACCTTGCCGCCTCATTGGTGAGAGAGCTACAAGCGCGTGGTAGCAATGTGGATTTGGAAGATGACATTGAAAAAATCATTATTGAGTTGAATGAAGAAGCCTTGGCATCAGCGGCAGCACCATCATCACAAACGACAACTGAAGAGGGGAACAGCCACAGTGTTGGCAATGGTCAAGGAGAAACTGCAGATTCTGGTGGTCTTTACTTGTAGCTACTGTTTACTGTAGTTGATACCCAATACATTTGTACGGTACTAACGTTTGGGGATACCCATAAGAGAGCACTTATCAGGAAGAAACGAAGACGGCAGAAGCAGTCTGTAGCGCAACGTTGCAGCGCTACTGAACCGGTATCATAAGAGCATTGTGCACTTTATCTTTAGCACGAAGGGAGCACCCACCAAACTGGTCAAGAGCATGATGCACAATCTCTGCACTTTCTGGAACCACTTAATAAAACACACCATAGATAGGCATAGTTCAAACCTCTTCTTGCTCTCAATGCTGACCAACTTCAAATACACACTCCTAAAACCTAATAGAATCCATTGCCCTCTTTCTACCTGTTTGGAGTTGCTGGCTAGCTTTGCTGCATCAATGCATGGGCAAGATCTTGCCAGAAGCATATGGGAATGCTGCTCTTTTCCCTGCCGTGTTATGGTCAGCACCTGTCTCATCAAATGAACTGCCTTTCTAGCAAGTGCTATTCATAATAATATTCTTCTAGTAGTGTGCTTTGTGTTTATCATAATATATATATCAATAGATCTAATTCTCTGAATGCATTGTTCCCTCGGTGCGTACTCGTACTTTCTTGCGGGGCGTCATGAGGTTGACGCCTCCAATCATAACAGACTTAGTTGACCACATCCACATGGCGGTGTGTGTGTGTACCTTGCTGCCTTTCCTGTTTCTCAATATCCTGTAACCATTTGGGCTTGTGCCATGGCCAAGGCAAGCGAATCCATGACGCTCTGCATGTCGGCCTCTTCCTTGGCTTCCCTGGCCTTTCTCGCCTCCTCTTCAGCGCTCTTGTCTGGTTTCTTCTTGGGTTTGGACGACGACCCCCAAAGAGAATCCATGCCGGCAGTATTGTTTGCAAACTGCGAATTACGCCTTTGTCGCTCTTTCTCGGCCTTTTCTTCGTCGCGGTCGTATCTAAACGACTGCACTTCGGCCTTCGTCCAAAACATCAAAGGCTTGTCTTCCTCTCTCAAGGGTGGAAGTGTCACGAAAGCCGGCTCGGCAGATGAAAAGCTCACTGTTCTCTTTGGGGGTAGTCGACTCTTGCGACGAACTTCTTGCTTCTTGCTCTTGCGCACGGTGTTGGACTGGAAGCCGGTGAGATCGGAACGACTTCGAAGCAACATTCGCTTCTTCGTTTTCCAATTGAACCCCATAGTCTTCTCGTCTTCTTCTTCTTCCTCCTCCTCTTCATCAGAAGACTCTTCTTCCTCGCTTTCCTCTTCCCGTCGCAGAATATCCTCGGCTTCTTTGGAGGGCCGCTTTCCGCCTCTTTTGCCAGCAGTAGCCATGGTATAACGATCCGAGCAATCTGACTTGGTACGGCGAATGGGGCTCTTCTTTACGGGGCTTTTCTTCACCTTGGACTGTCCGCTTTGATCCCATTGGTGGTAGTCAGGTCGCGAGTCAGTCTCTTTTGGCATTAGGTTGAGATCCCAACTGTAGTAGTCTGAGCTATCGGGACCCTTGCTCATCGTTGACGCTTTGACGGCATGCATTTGAGATGTAGCTATGGATACTGGCTAGTATTGTTTGTGAGATTCAATTCGCTGTAGTTGGTCGTACACTTTATGAGCTGAACAGCGTGTTGTGAGAGTGTGAGAGGACGTTGGATCTTGAAAATAAATGATGGTGGTTGTAGCTGTGGTTGTAGAGTTGTAGACGTCGTAGCCGTTGCAGCGAAGGCAGTATGTCAGGTGAAGCCTTCGGAATAGGAAAATGACTGCAAATGGTACACCTCTAAATCGTAGAGAACGGAACTCGTTGAGAATTGATTTAAAGTTCCCAAATTGTTAATTCCAAGCTTGGCGACGTTAAATCCCATCGTTGCGCAGAGGTTCTACGATGGTGATCCCGAGAATGACTTTTGACGGTCAATCATGCAAACACAACGAGATTACGGTCACTAAAATTAATAGTAGTACCGGTACCAGCACACTCCCCCAAATTGCCAACTCCATCACTCTCTACAGTCTGAGTATCAGCACTGTGAGTCTATCGGTACCTCTACTAATACGTTTTGGTCCCCTGCTACAATGTCATGTAGACCTAACCAAGCTCCACTCCTGGCCCCACCCCGAACCAACATTGGATCTTTTCTTCTCTTCCCAAAGCCAGGCCCAACCTGGGGCATTGGTCACCAGAGCTTTTGGGTTATCTCTACTCCATGCCCCTCTCGCAGACCGGACCTTCTCCTGGACCCACAACAGGTTGTTTGTCTATTCTTCCAATCCTGTATCAACACCAGGCTCCAGACCAGAGTGTTTGACAATCCCTACTCGCCCCCACTCCTGAATCATCACCATTACTTTTGGCAGTCACACATTCAGGCCAGGCCCTACGGCACACCTTCATCAACACCACCAGCACTGTAGGCTGTCCCCACTCCAGACGCGACTCTCGGATCAACACCAGGACCAATGCTACGATCCAGAGGAAGTACCCACTAGCAAGTAGGCATGGACCAACACCAGTGGAACCATCCTGGACCTACCGTACTCTTTAGAAGACCTCCACCTGAACTTGGCGATGAATTGCTTGCCGGTATGATGTAATAAATATATACTCTTTTAGTTGCTTTTCAAAGTTATATTACCATACCGAAGCCTCGATCTTAAAACTCAACCAAATCCACTTTGTACATACCGAATTGTTGGCTTCTCCTATTCATTCATTCATTCTCTCTATCACTATCTTTTCGTTTCCAAATACCGTATAGAATACTACAAAAGACCACTACCATGTGATTTCGAGTTCTGGTTTGACCGTCACTTCAATCCCCTCCAATGCCTCTTTGCGAATGTAGTACAACAGTTCACTTTCTTCTCCGTGAGGGTTTCCAGGTCCCTTGCCTCCACCGACTTGTCGACTCCCGTAGGAGAGATCATCGGCGGGGATCAAGGAATGCACAGTCACATCTTCCAGCTTTACGGAATATCGATCTTCCTCATCCACTACAAACTCAATGTAATCATCAAACGCTTCTTCCGTGGTCCATGCACATACTGGTTGGAGGACGCTTTCTTCCAGCACACCCAGTTCCAGTTTGGTGGTACCGGTAGCATCCTTGCGCGAGTAGATAAAGCATTCCATCTCGATGAGAGACTCCTTGTCAAGTGTTGACAACTTGCCGTCGTCTGTGGACTGTCCTTCTTCTTCCTCGGCTGCTCTTAGTATTAAGGATCTTCTTGAGCAGTTCGAAGAATGAC
>CAICTM010002116.1:0-18120 GCA_903772945.1 Seminavis robusta
TTGAGTCCGTGAAATCGCCAACGACCATGGCGGCTCCCGTGGTGTTGGTAACGATTGTAGGCCGAGTGATCAGGCCTACTTTCTCGTTCCACACACAGGCGAACTGGAAAACATTTCCAGGTTCACTCAGCACCTGCTGCCGATGATTGGTGTTCATACCAGGCTGGAGGGTACGCTGAAGAAGTTGGGCAACGACAGGGTTCACGGCGCGAGCGGTTGAGAACGTCTGGACGGGTCCATTCTTTCCACGAGAAAGGGAGAGTTGGCGAGCAGACATGGTAGTAGGCACGGGCAATGAGTTGCAACTGGATGGCTAAGGGAAAACTGATTCGAGAAGGAATCGACTTGTGAGCAAACCGACCTGCGGAGATTGCTCCAGCGGGGCGCTAGGCCCCAGCAAATTTGAGGCCAGAGTTCACCTAAGTTAGGTAGGCAATTGGAATATTGCTCATCAAGATTGGGCTGGAAGTTTGGAGTCAACATGACACCCAAGTAAAGTAGGCCTCAGTAATTGATTTGCCTAACCAAATTTCGTATAGACGAGTTGGTTCATGATGCACGTGACATGGGACGGGTCGCCAGGCGCCGCGGAGTAGGGGGGTCCCGGGGGCTCAAAGACTTAACACGGGCACCTTATGATAACTCCATGAATCGGGGAAAAAGAATTAGAGGGGGAAACCCATTTAAGTCTCTCGCGGAAAACGCGTGTCGATCCCAGGTATCCCTCCGTTGGTCAACAACGGAAAGAAAATGAAGTCCCGGATACCGGAAAAATCCGCAACAACAACGATGGCGGTTCATGGGGCGGTGAAAGCACCAGGGGACGACAACGGGCCCAAAGACTAGTAAATAGTAGGATAAAAAATAGAGCCAATAGCGGCATGTTCCTTCTCGACCGATAGCGGTCTTACGAGTTCTTAAGAACTCACGGAAACGTGAAGGGAGGCCACTAAGGGCGCCCATGTGTCACTAGTGACGGGAGAGCCTGTGGTACGAAACACACAGGGTCCGGTGAAGCTCACACAACATGGCCCGACTATGCGGGACACATGGGCGGAGGCACCATAAAGAGAGATGGACCAAGGACGGCAAAAGCAAAATTCCATGGTCCAGAAGCCTGTTGGTGGTAATCCAGCATCAGAAAACCAAACAGTGAGGAACTGTTTGGCTGATGCTGACCTCAACCAGTCTACAGGATGGCAGGTCAGACTCAGCCAGGAACAGTAAACTGCCCCGCTGGCTTAGAGTCTTGGCTACAATCCTCGATCTCCGTCGTTGCTTGTTTCGTATGTAGCTAGCTAGTTCGTAGCCTCGAACACCTCTACCCCAACTGTTACTAGAGCCACTTACTCTTGCCACCTCTTAGCTTTTTTGACGCCCAGCCCCCGGCTGCAGACAACAGACAACCCAGCATGTGCCCCGTACAGCCCAGCCGTATCAGCCACACTGGTATTAATAAAACGAGATAGATGAACTTCAATTTGAGCGGCAACGTTTTGGTGTTGTGGCGAATCTTCCATTGAAGACCTAATAACACAACCTATGAAGCTACCTATGATTACAGACCAAGATCAAAGCAACTTGAATGCGTAGCTCCATTAAAGATAAGTGCTCCTTTCGAAGAAGCCTTCGCAACAGGAAGACGACCATTTTTGCTTTGATTTGCCAAGGTACCGTACTGGTAGATATCGCTATGAATACGGTGGCTTCATGTCGCCAACTGGCTACGGTACGGTAGCTGGCCAGCCAGCCAGCCAGCAACTGTGGCTACGGTACCGGTACATGAACCGATACTGAGTACTGAGTACTGAGTAGTCATTTAATAAAAGAAGCGGTACAGCCCGAAGCCTATCATAGTTTCGCCAGGTTGCACCGAGAAATCGGGAAATGTGAGTTCCAAACCTATTTACCCAAACACGAAGTAAACCGAGAGTTTGTATTAAGGTAGACTTGGTAAACCTTTAAAATGCATAATCATTATTGCAATACATGTTTTCCCTCAACTACCATACTAAAGCAGTCTTTAGCGGTTTTCGTATTTCGGAGTGTTCCCGAAATCTTGTTGATTTCACCTGTTTGCAGCTTTGAAAGGCAGAGCTAAAAGGGCAGTACCAAGTATCCAGAGGCACTTCCCGAGGAAGCTGGGAAGTTTGATTTTGGCAATCTAACCAGAAGCTGCAGTCCGCGCTACCGGTACCAGCAGGAACTGGCACTCCTGGCAATGATGGAGGGCTTCTCTTCTGAATGCTTACCGGTGGACAAATGCAGTTTAAAAAGCTATCCAAGAGAAGGAGCCAATGACTTAAACAAACGGGTCGACAACAACACTTTCGGCCTTTTTGGCCTTCTTTATCTGTTCGGGTGGCGACCGCTTCCTTGGAGGTTTTCTGACAATCAATTTTACACTTGTATTCTTGCAGTCCTTGAGAACCCCCTAGGGGAGAATTTGATTCCTGGTGATTTAGTAACCAGTTCGCAAGTTGATGGGCACGTCGTCGCTTCAAGATGGCTTTAAATCCAAATTCAATATTCTTACTGCTGATATTTCCAACATTCATTCAGAACAAAGAAGGATAGTCAATGTATGACATTGTGTTGGTCCCAGTTTTTGTCTTGTGCAGTCTTCCAAGGGTCGTCGCGAGAATGGCTGGTGATGGGAGTTCTCAACGGTGGGCTGACGGGCACTCTTTTGTTGCAGCATCTCAGCAGCCAAGAATGGGGGCAACCACAGTGGACAGAGCAAGAGCACATCGGAGCTCCTCGGACTCTCCGCACGGCGACGCTCCCTGCGCCTGTACAATGCTCCTGTCACCTGTGCTTGTCCCTTCATTCTCTACTGTGGTAACTATCTCCCACTGGTGGTGCTCTACTACTAGCTAGTATCCTTTGGCGGTCCCTGTCCCATCCCAAAGCCCAAAGCCCAGAGCGCATAAAACACAAATCACAGCAGCGTTTTTACTCTTGCAGCCATTCCATTACCAACTAACGTACCGTAATTCAAAATCCCCACTCAATCAACCCACTAGCTATACCATGGGAGACCAATTCCTTTCGCAAGGCACAGCCCCCGATGGCTCTGGAACCGCTGCGGCACCCGCCGAAGCTGTACAAGAGGAACAGCTCCCTATCTATGCCGGCAAGTGGACCCAGGAAGAGGAGCAGTACGCTCAGTTTCTCATGGAAGAGTTCCGGGCTGGTAACATCCCTGGCCTTGAAAACGGGGCCAGTATGAGGAACTACTTGGCCAAGATGCTCATCTGTCGCCCGAAGCGTGTGACAAAAAAGTACGAACGGACTGGATACAATGGTAAGCTGACGTATCAAGGCAACCTGATCAAGTTGTCTCCTCAGCAAGCACAAGAAAGACACCAGAAGCTTGCCGTCTTGCGAGCAAAGTTCTTGGAGAGTCGCAAGCAGCGTCTTTGCCTTGTCCTTCCCGGCAGCCTGAAGCCGCCTCCTCCCTCTCCTTCACCCTCCATGACTCATGCTGCCAGTTTGACTGCAGCCGGACTTGGACACAGGTCAAGCTTCACGGCTTTGGACAACCAGGGATCCTTGTTGGGACAGAACTCATTGGCTTTTGGTTTGACTGGTGGAACAGGCGGAGCAGCTCAGGGAGGCATTCTGGGTGGCATGGGTGGGCTTGGCGGTTTGGGAAATCCGTTCCTCTCGCATGCCGCCGAACGAAACGCTCTGACTTCTCGGCTGTTGGCATCTTCTATGGGTGCTGGCATGGCACCTGCACCTGCCTTGCATCCTGCCCCATCAGGGCTCGGAGGGCTCTCGGATCAACTCTTGCTCAGGAGCAGTATGTTTTCTGGCGGTGGAGCACAAAACCCACTGCCATCCTCGCTTCATCAGAGGGGTCCTCTTCTCAACTCGGCAGCTGCTCTTCCAAGGGGAAGCATAACATCCACCTCCTCAGGTACAAACCCATTTCTTGCTGGCGGCGACCCTCTAGCACAGCAGCATGTGTTGGCCCAGTTACAAATGGAGAACGAACAAAGGGCCAATGAACTCATGACAAGGCGCCATCTTATGGCGGAAATACACAGAGAGGAAGAACGAAAGGCTTCCCTGGAGCGGGTCCTATTGGAGCAATACCATAGAACTGGAGAACTGGGAGACCCCAGTGGCGCCGAGGGATCTGAACCTGGTGATCGCGAAAGACGAGCAGGGCTGAAACGCACTGGAGCTGACCCGCCCGATGATGGCCCCTCTCAACAAGATTGGAAGAGGCACAGGGGGCTCTAAAAAGCTTGCGGGTGGTTGACCAGTTTTGGCCACTGTAAATAAAAAGCACTAATCTAAATTAGTATAAGAAGGAACTTGAAATGAGCAAACAAATAGATCTAGGTGATTGGTGGTATCCTATGAAAAATGACAACAAGGGCTCTTTGCTCCGGAGCTACGCTACGGTAGGCTCGTTGCTCTCTGTTGCGCACTCTTCCATTGGATGTCACAGTTTCAGAGCTGGACTTGCTGGCTGCCTGACAATTTCAAAGCAATGGGAAGCGTACTAGTGCTGCGTGCTTCAGGAGCCCCACGGCAAGTCTGGAATGGATGTAAGGCAGTTGCCGGAGAGCTCCTCCGGAAAAAGAAGCAACTACGATGCCGCTGGGGCGTGCCCGCTGACGGAAACAAGCGGACAGGCAGTGGCAGCAGCCAGTTGATTGATTGACTAGCTAACTAGCCAGCTAGATAGAACGACCGCCCGAGTTTGCATAAGGACAAACAGAGCCATGCAGCCATGTTCCTACGTTCATACCAGTGGTTGAGAACACCGCACCATCACACCATAATCTTGTTCGCCCCCCAGCTAGCTATCGACGTCCTGTAGCGTTACCAGCACAGTGTAGCCAGCCATTCTACAGTGTAGCTATCTACTAGCTAGCTAGCTCCAGCTAGCAGCTGGCTACATGTAGCTGGAGTGCCTGCGGTTTATCACGTCAGCACTGCTGGCCGTAACTCTGGGTTGTTAGACAATACTAGCTAGTACTAGGTACTAGTACTACTGTGCTCGAGTGCCTGGTACCATTTCACTCTTGGGAGCTCTCTTGGGTCTGGACTCTGGACGAGTTTCACTCTTGGGTCTGGACTCTGGACTCTGGACGGTGGACTGCCCACTCTGGGAGACGAGTGGCCTGATTGTCCAGTGTCGGTTGTCGGGGACCATGAAGAATGAAGGAGCTGCGATGTCTCGAATCTCGAGGTTTGAGCTTTCTTGGTCCGAGATCGGAGACTCTTGGTTTTGCCAGTATACTGGACACTTTTTTCTACTGTGTAGTTGCCTCTTACGGGGAGACTTTGCGAACTCAAAAAGCATCTTCAAGTGATTCGCAACCTATTGCAGCATTCTGAAAAGAATAGAGTTTTGTAAAGCTTTTGACCCCGCCAACTGTCCAGTGTCAGTTTACAGAGCTGTGTACAGATGTACAGATCCGCTATCGACTATGATACCTGGTAGCAAAGAAGTGACGTTGACCACGAAAAAGAGCATCATTCAGTTAAGACTTCGAATGCTCTGCCTTCCTCGTTCGTTCCCAGTTCCTAAGAAGAGAAGCCCCAAAATACGAACCAAGATTACGAGTAAGTCTACTCTTACACCAAGAGGCAAGTGCAGCGATGTTAAACCATTTCTTTGTACTTTCTCCCAGTGGCTTAAAAGGGGGCGAGCTCTTGGGGAAAGCAAGTGTGAAACGTCATTGCCCCTTGGCGAGGATCCTTCTGGATATCTCAATGGTATTAACAAGAAACGGAGATCTCATCCTGCACAGAGGTTACGGTAGTGGCACATCCACTGGTTTAGAAAGGACACTACTAGCTAGCTAGTACCGGTACTACTCACAGAGCCAACAGCCCGACCACCACCAAGCTCCAAGAATCAATCCATGTAGACGCAACGATATCCACGCTTTGACGATTGGATTTTTGGCTGCTCTGAGAGCGAACCTCACAGGTAATAATGTGGGATCGAGCAAACAGCCATCACTGCTCAAAGCTCAGTTCATCATTTGAACTGGTTGCCACAACCTTTCCCTGCACTGGGGCATGCGAATCCCTCCTCTTCCGCTCTACTTCAAGTCAGTTCGTCCAACCAGGTATTACTGGCTGGTAGATGGCTAGACGAAGGAAGGGACAGCTCGTGTTCACTTGACTGTGTCTCTTTTCCAGCCCTTCAGGCTTGAGGCACTTGTTATGAATCGTTATTTGTTCCTTAGACTACTTCCATCTTTTAGAATTCCAACAATTCCAACACCTGGCTGATTCGATTCGAGCGATGTGTGGCTTTTTAAAAAACATGCATAAACAACCACCAGGATAGCCCCTCGGCTCGTCCCAAACGGGGAGTGTACGGTAATGGTACCGGTACTGGTACAGGTGACCAACATCTCGATATTTGTATCGCACGGCTGAAATCTCAGGTTGCGGTCTTGGGCTGCGCAGAAGGACACAAAGCGAGTGTGCGTCCTATGTTTGTTTTGAGGTACCAAAACCAACACCTCAGTGCAAGGGGTTCAGGATGGTGTGCCTACGGCACAAAGGGACCAGCACATTAAAGCAAAACCAGTATTGAAAACGAAAGTTTGATTGTCATGTGAAGGCTTCTGGGCTTCTGATAGGGTCCTGTGTTTCAGCAGGCTTTATAGATGGCAGGGACTCCCTTCTCCAACGGCCCTCCATCCTATTAAGAAATCTTCGGGGGAGTGTGTGGCTGAGAGTCCCAAGCAAATATTGTACCAGAAGGCAGAAGGAAACTATCAGAAGGAATCCACTGACAAGCACTAGCTGCTCCACATCAATATCTTGAGAGCCTGGGCGTGTTGGAGGGGATTCCTCATGCTTGCATGGGAGTGAATCAGTTGTGACCGACCAATCTCATTTGGTGGTATGAAGCGCCAGATAGATAGAAGAGCAGAGCTCCAAGTATCAATACCAAGCAGAATAGATAGAGAGAAAGAGCTCATAGTCTAGAGAGAACAAACAAAGCAAACAGTCTAGCTACAAGCAACCTGAACAAGGACTCTCCAACAGGCAGGTTTTTTAAACAGAAGGTACGTACCTGGAGCCTATGTTCAAGTTGCCAGCGACCTGAGCCAATGGTGCCATTGAGGGGTGCGCGGTACTGTATTGATATGGTTGCATGGAAGTTGAGAATGACACCTTTGGAAACACCTTGTTTGGGCTAACCTTGGAAACACACCTTGCTCTTTTAAAAGTCTCCAAATGCCCTTTTCGCTCTATAGGCGGTTTGGGCTACTCATGAAGCCCAAGCTGTATGGCAAATTTGTCTTAGAGATTCCAGGAGTTTGCTATTGCTACTGCAACTAGCATGCACATAATGCCAATGCTCGAGCTATTTGCCCCAGTTGGTTTGGGCTACCAAAGCAGCAGCCCAGCATTGGGCTGTTGTTGGGCTATTCCTGCAGCCCTATCAACTTGGACTACCAAATAAGCTGAAACATTGGGCTATTACTGTAGCCCAAATTGTTTAGGCTAATCAAGCAGCCTGGCATTTCTGGGTTGCTGGAATGCATTCAGCCAATCGAGGAGCCCTAATGTTGACCCCTCCTGAAATCTCTCTAATCGAAAACTTGATCTTCAGCTTAGGCTACCCAAGTTGTCCCACTACTAAAGTCGGTAACATTTTGCCTTAAAGTGGTCAACATGTCTATAGAATTCAATAGCGTTTGCTTACAACAGGAGAAACAGCTGTTTCCGGGTGAGTCAGTGTGCACAAGGTGTTTCCAAAGATGGCGCTCTTTTGAGGCAGGGCAGGAACAGTGGAAGCAAGCCATTCACACAGAGTCGAGTCAGCCATTCACAGCGAGGTTCAATAGGGATTGAGCCAAAGTGTTGTCATCATCTTGGCAAAGGCCAACTAAGTTACTGGTACCAGTACCACACACCCTAGCTCTAGCTAGTAGTAGCCAGCCAACATGACCAACGATTTAGTAGAGACGGGAAGCGGATGGTGGAAAGCATGCTATGTCTCGTTATTACTACGACAAGCAAGGCCGATGCTACAAGTGTGGTGTGCAAATAGTTGTTTGTTGCAAGAACAAGACTATCAAGTGCTACAAAGCAACCGATCTGGAGGAAGAAGAACCGGACACAAAGAAATTTGGAATTGTCGAGCTGCGGAAGGAGAAGAAACTCGTTACACGATTGCATTGCAAATGATGAAGAAGCTGGAAGGACCTGGATTGAGGTGACTAGACTAACAAGAAGGATTGATCGAGCGAAGCATTCGGAGTACCCAGGTAGTCTAGTAGGAAGGGTGTTAGCTAGCGGGTAATTTTGATACTTTTGTGGGAGTGATTCAGTTGTGACCGACCGACCAAGAGGCATGACCCACCACGCCCCACTGCTGTAGATAACAACTTCCCTACCGGTAGCTATGTATACTCTGTCTCTACCCTTCTCAAACTATTGCAAAGGCATCCACATATGGTTCCAGGACGGGGAATAATCCAGATCTTAATCTCACTTTGGTTGGTTGTCAGATGGGCAGTGAGTAGACTAGCTGGCGGGCTTAGCTAGCTTGCCTACCTACTGGTACTAGCTAGCTAGAAGGCAAGAACTTCTTGATGGGTAACTTGGTAAGTTGTGGGAAGCCTAGCTAGCCAGCCAGCTACCAGATACTAGAGCTAGCTAGAGAAGGCAAGAACGGGTGGGTAATTTGTCGGAACCTTCGCAGCATCGACGACGCAAGAATGAATTGGCTTGGTAGACCTGTAGACTACTAGCTAGCTGGCTAGTAGTACCAGTACATTTAAACATGTACCTGGTACTACTTTGAGAACCCACCAGCAATGATAGGTTTGGATGACTACTGGCTAGCTAGCTAGCTAGCTAGTACGACTGTACAGTGCCGGTTCGCAAACCTCGTCATCATCGTTGTGGGAGCTAAGGTTACCCCCATCTCTAAACATCCATGATACGAATCTTGAAGAAAAAGGTTTGTCATCGAGTTGCAGTGAGCATCCGGCAGTGCTGTTCTTCGGACACACGACATCTGGTGCCATTACGTTGCCTTTTCTGGATCCCGTAAAATTTGCTTTGATACGGAAGACGGCTATATCTCTCGCACAAGAGGGACTGAAGGTACGAATCAGGACCACAGCTTTAGCAAACGGAGGTGGATGCGGTAAACTTCAATCTAGATAGAAATAATGAGAGTAGACAGTAGCCTTTACTCCATAGTTACCTCAACTTCGTTCTGAAGATTTCTTCCACCATGCCATGTCTTCGGCCAATGAAGATGCAACATCGCCTCTCAAAAAGCTGCTCACAATTTACAGCGGCCACGTCTTACTTCGAAATCATTTGATTTGATTTGGAGGTTGTGGTGGTGTAAGAGCTGGTGGAATAATAATAACGTGTGTGGTCTCTTGGGTATCGTATTGCCTTTTTTAAGCGAGGAGAGGAGGTGTTCATTCATTCATTGGCAGTAAGCGCGCCACCTACTTGACAGCCTTGTTCGTTGAAGCATAAAGCCACGAGAACGGAACGCACTTACTTGACCAGCCTGGTACTATTGGCTGCTCCGTTATTGTTCTTGTTGGCATTCAATCAAGCATCCTTTGAAATTGAACTGACTGATACATCAGCCATTTTAGCAGTAGCGTCAAGTTGATCAGGGTCTCTTTGACTGGAATCAGCATCTCCCTCCTTTCCATTGCGAAGCCTACAAGAGTCTGAGATCTCATCTATCCTACACAAGCTAACCAAAGACAGCAACAACAGATAGATCATCATCACCATGTGCAATTACGACCGCCTTCCCCGCGTTCCTTCTACCGCCGACTTGAATGACGTCAGGCCCGAAGACAACGAGTTGTGGACCAAGGATCATGGTGCTACTACACAAAAGCTCTTGGCGTGTCCGTACAATGGCGGCGCCATGTCGGTCACATTGGTAGCATCGGCTCTCTTGACATCCTGTATCGTTACCTTGTTTTCTCTCTACTTTCCCTTTTGGTTGGCTCCTCAGGCTGCCAAAAAGACGTACAATTTGGCGTTCTATCAGTACAATCAAGACGCACTCCATCATTTCGACACGACGGCATGGACGTACGGAACCGACTATGGACTCGCCACGGTCATGGTCTACTTTAGCTATAAACTCTACCGACAAATTCAGAGGCAACAACCGTCCACGGCACCCTCTCGCTTTTGTCAACACAGTTGGGGACTGCTTTTGGGATATGCGGCTAGTACGACCGCCGGTGCGGTCGCGCATCAGTACTATGCCACACGCCAGGATCGCAATACGTGGCATTTTCGACTCTTGTGGACGATTTGTGTCGGTACTGTCACGTACGCCAGTGCGCCCATGGGCTCTATCGCGAGTGAAATGGCACGGCAGTTTCAGCCCCACATGACCACGTCGACGCTGTTGACACGCTACGTTATTCCCGAAACGTTTTGGAAAGTCTTTGGCATTGTCACCACGGCCGTTTGTGCGTTTGGATGGTTCTCCTATCAACGACCCGCCTGTGATATCTTTATTGCCGGAATTACCCAATTCCCATCCAGTTTTTACGTCATTGCCGCCATTTTCCAGATTGGACGAGATCCTGCCGTCGCGGCATTTGTCACGCCCACTATGCAATGGATGGGCATGCTGGCATTTATTGGCAATGCTCCCCTCTTGCCACTGTATCCGCTCTTGGTACAGTACACCGATTGGAGTTTGGCCAATGTCAATACGTTTTTGCATACGTGGTTGTTTGTTACCTGGAGTATGCAGGCCATGACGGTCATCAATATGGAAAAGGCCATGGCGGATCTACAGCATCGTCCACCCATGGCGGTACCACAGAAAATCAAGGACGCTTGACTGCTGCTGCCAACAACAACGGTGCTCGAGCAGATGATGATGACGAGATGAAAATGAGCTTCTGTTCTGATCTGATCGAGCTGAACAAGCCATTGACTTTCTGCTTTCTTTGTGACAATCAGTTTTGTTCATTAGTATCCCTGCATGTTAACAAGGAAACCCATTCACACACGCACCTACCTTTTTGTTGTTGTGGAGCTTGCTGTATGCTACTTAATAAACTACTTTGCGGACCACCACCACCAAAATCACCCAATACTCATCCTCTCCAACCCAAAATAAAAAATACATACATAGGAATAGCTAAGCTAATTACTTGTCTTTTTGCATGAATGAATGAACGAACACCCGTTTGAGTCTTCTGGTTCACGAAAGAACTAGTCTTCGCGCAACACTTGTCTTCATCTTGTGGAGAGAGGAAGACAATCTTGGTGATGAGAACTCAACACAAAGCTCCTTTGAAGTTCTGCTGGCTGCGAATTCATTTGATCATTCTGACAGCCGGCTCCGCCCTGTTCTCATGCTTGTGGATCTTCCTCGTGCCCTCGATCGAGTTCGAGTTCGAGTGGACGTTGGAAAGCTGCAGTTTGATCCTGATGTCCGCGGTTTCAAGTGGCTGCCCACCGTTTGTCCAAGGGCGGCGGATCGGGCCGCATGTAGCTTGTCTTGTGTTGTAGTAGCGGGGACAGCCCACTGGCTGCTGGGTGTCGCCTTGACCATGGATGTTGCTGTTGTTTTCATTGGTACCGTACAACGACAGATCAACGCAGTGCAGGAGGACCGGGAGCCCAATCGATGTTCATACGATCTCGATTGCTTGGGCATTCCCATTTTCGACCTAACCTAACCGATTTTTCTATACCCTTGCTTGAAAGCATGGTTGGTAGATGTGATGGCTGAGACAACAAGGCAGCCGGGAGTACGAGGATGTTGAGCCTTGTCTCCAAAGATTCGCCCAAGCCAGTGGAAGCATCGCGAATGAAAGGATCGTTGCTGTCGATCATTCTGACCTACTGCACCAGTATAAGAAAGGGCCACCAATCTAGCTAGAGCATGAGTGAACCAAACGTTTCGAAGGAAGTGACTTCAAATCGCGCGATGCGCCTCCCCGACTCTGCTACTACTATCGGTATCACTGACTGAGCGGCATCGAAGAAGGCCGCTACAGTACCGCGCCGTTCGTCAATGACAGAGGAGTCTAAAATCCTTGGGCGCACTGCACAAGTCGCGATTCCTGGAAGCAAGCCCGCACTTCGTCGCAACGACCCCTGTAAAAATTGACCTGTTCTACATATATCTATCTAGCTGCTAGCTTCCTACGGTATCTGGCCTCTGGGGTGGTTATAAGTGCTGGCCATTGGTTGGTGCCGACGATGAGCTCGAGGCGTCTTGGGTTCGAGAAGCTGCAGTATGGTGGCACCAAGGGTCAAGTTTTGTGCCCAAGGTGGCACCATCTTGGCTGACACGGAGGCCTTGGGAATGAGCGGCGTCGAGACATTCCCCGACCGCTCCAGCACAAGAAGAATCGAATCACAAACCACCATGGTGAACTAGCTTTAATAATGAGACCAAACTTCCTCGCAATACAACGGGTCGGCTTCCACGGAGGTGCCTTGAACTGCGAGATTTTGGTCGGCAATCCACGGGACAACATTGGGGAGGTAGTTTTCGGGTGCTTGGAAAAACTCGTGGACTTCGTCGCGTGTATACCGGTGACTAAAGTGCATCAGGACAAATGTCGCATTCGGGTGAGATTCGATGTGTGGTTTCAGATCGGACCAAAGCACATGCTTGCTTTTGGCGGCCTGCATCCGGTTGTCGTCTGTGAGGAAGGAACATTCCATAATGACCGTAGGACAAGCCAGGACTTTGCGGCGAATCTCGGCACTGCTGTCTCCAAAGACCCCCTCCGCGGTGGTGTCTCCCAAAAAGGCAAACAGGGGCAAGATTTCTTCTTGTGTCACTTGGACGCCTTGTTTGCGCAAGGCACCAATTTCACGTCCGGGCAATCCCCGAAACTCAGCTTTAAGAGATTGCTTTCGTTGGGCAAAGCAATATCCCACACAGGGCACACCGTGGTCCATGGACACCACATCGCAGACAATGCCTCGTTTGGAATCGACGACCATGTGTTGCCCCGCCGTGACACCGATAAATTCATGATCCTTGTCCCAGGGAATCTCGTCGTATTGTTGTTGCGTGAGGTCGGATGTCAATTGCTGTGCCACTTGGATGAACCGCGTGGCGCCGTCGACGGACGGTGCCGGCAAGTAGATTTTGGGTGGCTTGGACCGTGACTTGATGTGGGTCAGAAAATGACAGTGATCCGTGTGGGTGTGCGAGATAAAGTAGTTGGAGAGACGTTTGCCATGGACAACGTATCCGGCATCCAAACCAATATCAAGCTCCGGAATGCAAAAGGCAGTACAATCTGCCGCCCAACTGCGACCAATCAATTCGACCGAGTTGGACTTGTCCAATGGCGTGTCGCTGTCGTTGAGGAATTTGATGGGTATCCTGGTTCGGAGGACTCGGTTGGCATTGCAAATTTGGACCACCGACTTGCGGGGTTTCCTACAGGCGCAGTCGTCCTGTTGTGATGATGACATGTTGATGTTTATTAGTTGTACTTGTACTACACTACTATTGTGAGAGCTGAGGTTGATGGTGGGTGTTGAGCATGGGGTGGGTCTGGACTCAGCCGTGGATAATGCGTACGAAACGGACAAAGGTGCGTCATAGCTATTGGTGGTGTACCAACCCCAACCCAAAGGACCATTGTCATTTCGATCGGACATCCGATGCTCGCCATCGAGCAGCAAACAACCTAACCATTCTTCTTCATTGTCAACTGCAATGCGACGGGGGTTTAGAGTAGGGAAGATATACGGAAACCGGCCATAGTCCACTCAACCACATTGTTACCCGCTTCTATATATACGCGCAACAAACTACCGTGCACTGGCAGTGCATGGTAGCATTCAGTCCAATACAGTAGCAAGATGGAAGGAGGAAAGGGTTCTCATTCCAGTAGTAACGATACCGCTAATGATGCTGCTAGCTTAGACCCAGCGGTAAGGGACGTCCTTGTTAAAAGGGCGGAAGCAGAAGCCTTACAACGCCAACAAGACCAGAAAACCACCATTACAAAGCAAGCGGGAGACAAAGAAGCAGAGGACGAGGAAGAAGAAATTATGAAAATTGTGGCTGATCAGGCCAGTTTGGCAGTTGCGGAACAGCTCAATGCCAAAGAAGATTTCCGTCAAGAAAAAACAAACACTGCTAGCAACCACCTCCTGCAAAGAGCCACAGAAATCAATGAAGCTGCCAAAATTGAAGAACTTGAAAATGCTGCCAGTTCTTGTAATGATCGTAACTGGCAAAGTGCAGGACTTGCAGTGCAACCAGAACCTATCCAACAACAGTCGTCAACACCAGGGGCCTACATGGGTTTACCGGGCGAAGCCTTGCAACGTGCACCTACCCTACAATTCTCCCTTGTTGGATCCCATGCCTCTGGCCAGGGTGAGCCTTTAGTGCAGATGGGTGATCCAGACGATTCCTCTGCTCTGGCTGAACCACATGATGCAGGACAGCAAAGCAGCAGCACCATCGCCACCAACATTCCATCAACAAATGACCCACACTTGGTGGTGGCAAATCTTGTTATAGAAGATCCAGAGGAGGAACAAACTAGGCCCTCTGCAGATCCAGTCGATCTACGACTTGTCCAGCAGAGAGCGAGAAAGAGGAAGCAACAGAGCCTGATGTTTATTCTCTTCTTTGTCATGTTGATAATTGTGACAGCAGTCATTGTGGGAGCTGTGGCAGGAACCCAACAGAAGGAGCCAGAGATATTGTTCTCTTCATCAACAGATGCTCCCACAGTTTTTGGCTCCATCACTCCTTCTGTAGTACCATCATCCGCCCCCTCTGGGGTTCTAGACTTGCTACTCGATACTCTCCCTGACTACACTTTGGCCAGCATCAACAATGGCAGTGAGACTCCACACTGGAGAGCATGGCAATGGTTAGCCAATCACCAAAACATAACAAACTTGTCTGAATGGAGAAAGACACAGCTCTTTGCCCTGGCTACATTTTACTATGCATTTGATGGAGATAATTGGTACCATTTAATTAAAGGGCACGGATGGATGGATGACACGGTCGATGAGTGTGACTGGTTCTCCAGTGGGTTTGGATATTTTGATTTCTTTGGAACGTACACTGAATTTCAAGCCTATGGTGTTGCATTTACACCTCCCTGCAACAGCCAAGGACAATTCACATCACTGGATCTGGAGCTCTTGCAGCTCTCTGGTCTTCCCCCATCTTTGCCACCTGAGATTGCACTCCTGACTTCATTGGCTCTTGTGACTCTTGCAAACCTGGAGAGCAGCAATGACATTAATGGACCAATTTCATCTCTGTTACCAACAGAATTTTATGAGATGACAGGATTACAGAGTTTGACTTTGTGGGGAGATCGGTTCAATGACAAAATTCCCTCTGAGATTTCACTATTGACTTCGTTGTCCCTACTTCGCTTCGGACTGAACCGCTTGTCAGGCCATATCCCCACCAAGATTGGACTATTGACTTCCTTGTCCGGGCTTGAATTGTATTGGAATGAATTGACGGGCCATTTCCCTTCTGAGCTAGGGCTCCTGACCTCACTGGGCTGGCTTTCCCTAGCTGCCAATCAGTTGACCAATCAAATTCCTTCTGAACTTTGGCTCCTAACCTCATTGCATTCTCTTCTGCTCGAAGAGAATCAGTTCACTGGTCAATTTCCTTCGGAGCTGGGGCTCCTGACCTCATTAGAAGATATTTGGATTCATCAGAATCTGTTGACCGGTCCAGTTCCTTCTGAGCTTGGAAAGTTGACTGCTCTATATCAGTTATTGTTGGGTCAAAATCAGCTCACTGGTCAAGTCCCTTCCGAACTTGGCCTTTTGATGACTGCGACGGAGCTGAGGTTCAACGAAAATTGCTTGACGGGGACAATTCCTTCCGAGCTTGGGCTACTGACGTCATTGGATCAGCTTTATCTTCATGGAAACCAGTTCACTGGCAGGACACCTTCTGAGTTTGGGGCATTTGGGGCTTTAACTACGCTGTGGTTGAATGACAACCAGTTCACTGGCCCAGTTCCCATGGAGCTTTGGCTCTTGACGTCGTTGTCGGAGCTTTACCTTTATGACAATCAGTTTGCCAGCACGCTCCCAACTGAAATTGGCATGATGACATCTTTGACATTTCTGGATCTTCACAACAATAACCTGACAGGAACGCTTCCTAACCAGCTGAATGAATCAATGGGATTGAGGTTGTATGGGAATCAGTTCTCAGGAACTGTCCCAGCGCATCTTTGTTCTTTGCTATGGTGTGATTGCTCCGTAAATGAAACTCCTCCTGTTTCCACGTGTGCTGACCTCAAAGAAGCGCCACCACAGGATTGGCCTGGACGATTTCCAACCAGAGATGCTGCTGTCATGCTGAATATCAAAACTGATGATTTTCCAGAAGAAACATCATGGGTTTGGCAGAAGGAAACCAATGTGACTGGTATTTGGGACGCATTGGAATCAAGTGGTCCACTGGAGCATCAATTGAATCTTTATTCCTCTCCCTTCCCGGTCAATGCTGGCACAGCCTACAGACTGGTTGTATCTGACAGTTGGGGTGATGGTATGACCTCTGGTGGGATTACTCTAACAGGAAGCAATGAAACAGTGTTGTATTCTTTCATTGATGGGGAGGCCTTTTCTGAAATCTCCATTGATGTTTTGGTTGGAACAGATGGATCCTTTGTTATCACCAATTCTACATCTCTGTAATTCTATGCTACATGCATGGTTCTATAGGTTAACAATAACTAGACGCGTGTTTTATTTTGCTGCTTGCAGTCCAAACTGGAGAACTCTCTTTCAAGCTGGGCCAACTCGGATTCATCCCTCCTTTGTTATTTCCTAGTGTTTTGGTGGTGATTCCTGTGTCGGTACCCATTTTCCTGTATGCACAAGTCCGCGAGCAAGTCCTCGAGCGTATGCACAAGTCCTCGAGCGAGCGACAAGATAGATGTAACTAGCTAGCAAGATAATAGAACGCCGATTGCCAACCAAATAGACCATATGATTGCATTAGATAGACCATACCCAATACACTAGTAGAGACCTTGTCGATTCAATAGCATTGCTAGGTCTCTGTTTGATACCCTTACTTCATCACTGGTGACCATGGTTGCCCATTCAGGAACAGGGCTTATCAATTGGTAACCTTACCGTCCACTGACCTCACTGAATTTATTTGTAACCTACTAGTACCGCACTGGTTTCGCGCTACCCCATTATGCGCTTCTTAGATGAACGCATCTAAGAAGCGCATTTTAGCCACCCAATTTACCAGTGTGCTTGTGCGTGATGGTCTTGTGCAAGAGCCTCTACAGTCCGATGCAGGTGCCTACTATTAACTCAGCTTTGCGTCAAATCCACCGTATCCACTTGCACATTGGGAAGAGGAGCATCGTGTGATGCGTTTGCACTTGCCTCAACGTCTTCCTCATGTGCTCTTGTGTCAACAGTTCTCCGTCCCAATAAGCTGCAATACTATCTGTGGTGGCATCCACTGGTAAGTCACCTCTTGTCTGGAGTGCTTCTTCTTCTCTGTCAGTGATTGACTCTATGGCCTCTAATTCTGGCTCCAAGTGCATCTTCTTCCTAGGTCTTTCCTCATCACTATTTTCCTCTGCACTGCTTGTCTCCTCATCATCTCTTGCTCTCCTTTTTCCACCACCGCCATTGTCATCATCCCCACGGTCGTTGTCGTGGGAGTCAGGGTCAGTCCGTGTCTGATCGAATGCGGGATTCGGCAAACTGTATCCTGATGCCGCTTCAAACCCCAGTCGGTCTTGCACGTTTTTAAGCAGTACGGGCACATGAATTTGACCATCGTGCGTGTTTATTTTGTGCAACTGGAAAAGATTTGAGGGGTGGCCAAGTTTTTGCCTTGGATAAAGCGCAGAATGCGGTCAGGTCCAAGGGGCATAAGGAAAATGAATGCCGATTGCGAAAAATGTTTATAGCTTGGTGCACAAGAATGTGCCCATTTGCATGTTGAAGCAGGCGCACCCACAAGAATCTTGTTCAATATAAAGAATGTTCTGTTCTCCATGCACTTTCGTTAAGCATATGCGTAAACACTAGTTGTAGCCTTGCTTATTATGACGCAATGTACCGTACGAATCTATAGGCAACATCAAGATCATTTGG
>CAICTM010002117.1:0-18115 GCA_903772945.1 Seminavis robusta
AAGCTTGGTCTCTCTTTGGTTTCCCAATGTGCTGGAGGAGCTCCTGGAATGAACTGCGGTCAATGGTGCTTCAGTCATGATTGGAGATCAGATGGTGGGATGATGGATCAGATTCAAAGAAGGCTTGTCTGAAGCCTTGTGACTGAACAAGATGCTGATGCTGGCGCTCTGTTGAAGATGAAGTGAAGATGCTGAGGCAGAGGAAGCTCGTCAAGGTCCATCAAGTGAAAATCAACAAGAGGCAAAGGCATGGCGGCAATGGCAACAGAGGCAACAGTAGAAGGACCGGCAACAAGAGGAGGAGCTTGATGGACCAGTCAATCGAGTCAATCGAAGCTGGAATTTATGAGTAGTTGGATCCTCGTTGGATTCGACGTGGTCGGACTTGGCGAATCCTTTGAGTAGTTTGAATTCAAACGACGCGGGTACAGATCGTACGGAGCGATCGATCGCGTCGGATGCCACAGCGAATAAACGACCAACTGCAAGGAGGTCAACCAACTGCAAGCCAGTTCAAACGACCGGATGCCAGTCTAGTAACCACATCAACAGCATCGAGCGATCGATCAAATCGTTCCGTGGTTGAGTTAATGAAAAAGTGAGGAGCTGAAGCATGACTCAGATTCGAACTGATAATAGGAGGCAAACAGGCTTCGAAAGCATGACTCAATGCATGACACACAGGCGAGTCTCATATATGCAGTCGGAGCTCATTTTTCGACAAATTCTGTTAACTCTCATCGCGCCTCTGTTAACTTCTCGATCTCGACTCTTTATCGCGGCCGATCGATCCTCGATCCATGCTGAAGTGAGCATGGAGCGCTGATGAGGCGAATAACAGTAATAGCAGTGAATTACAGTATTATAGCGGTTCTTTACCGCTTGGGATGTAAAAGGTGGACTCCATAGAGTCCGGCCCCATCGCGATTTCGATCAACGACAGGTGAAAGGTGGACTCCTGTAGAGTCCAGGTTGTGATTGCTACGACGAATCACCAACAAGGAGATTGCTTACGAGCGAATCCAAGGGAATAAGTGAAATAAGGGGAAGGACTACCGATGAAGATAATGAGAGGAAATCAGGACTCTGCATCAAGGGATAGCTCATTCCATTGACAACCATAAGGATAGACATATAAAATAAGAATGAGTGACATCTATAACTCCATGCTCATGCGACAATACCATTGTGCATTGATTAATCTAGGGATCTAAGAGATGTAAAGTTTGTATTTCCAAATAAGTGAGCAGTTATTGATTATTTTCTAGAATAAGCCTGCTAATTGTAAAGCTGTAAAGCTGAATTGTAAGCTGTATCCCGTCGCAATATGCAGCTCATCCAAATCAGTGAGGAGGCCCAGGGAACTAGGCAGTGACCCAGTGAGCTGATTCCCGTCGACCTTGAAGCGCTTCAGTCCAGTCAAGTTGATCCTACATCAGAGGGCAAAGACCCATGAAAGTGATTGCGCGAAGTAGATACCTCCCTTAGGTTGGAGAGCGTCCAGAATTCTTTTGGAATAGTGCCCGACATTTGATTGTCAAATATTCCAAAGAACTTGAGTCTGGAAAGCAGACCAACTTCCGAAGGAATGGTGCCGGTGAGTGAGTTCCGAAACAACTGAAGTTTCCAAAGATTAGTCATTTTGCCAATCTCTGTAAATATAGGACCGCCAATCATATTGCAGGGCAATTTCAATGGAATCCAGGTGTGAAGAGAGCAAACTTAGCTCCACTGGTAGTGACCCACCCAGTTGATTTTGCATTAGTGCAAGGAAAACAAAGGCTCCAGTCTCATCACACGCGGTTTTGTCACGGAATACAGCTGTGGAGAACCAATCACATATTGAGTGGTTTGACAACCAAGGCTCTGAAGTAATGTTGACCTCATTCACAGTAGACTCGTCTCTTCCAGAGCCTGGAACAACATCACCACCCCCCCCCCCCCGCGCCCGTAGCAAGGTTATTGACGCTTGTGCTGACAGCGACTGTTCCACCTCCAGAGTGTGTCCATTTGTTTCCTTTCGTGGCAAAATAGAAGCACGCAACTACATATTATCGACGCATGAGAATGTCGCGTCGGGATCGGTGTGGGCTGTCAAATTGGTGTCCTGCATCATCCACTCGTATGCCTTTTTCTGTGGGGTTGTTCCATTGATATCCTGTAGAATGGTAAACAGGGTATCATTTGTAGGTTGAAAGGGCAACTGCCAAGTCCAGGATGCTTCCTCTTCCTTCATTGTGTTGTTCGTCGCGTTGCTGTTGCTGCTGCCGGAGAGGACTGTATTATCATCCGAAGATCCCTTCAAAACAAATCCCAACACCAAGCCATTCCCAGCATCGCTAGAAGCTGTTTATGCCTGGATTCCTTGGTTTTGCGGTCGATCTCCGACAAATCCACGGGTTGTGCCTGTGCCATCCTTTGGTCAAAGCTTTCACTCACTGGATCTGCTTGTACCAAACCTTCATGGTCATCTGCCAAGTCTCGTTCGTGGGCTATGATGATGATTATCGGTGGACGGTGGAGAAAGAAGACGTTCCTCCAATCATAATAGACCGGTCATCATCGCCTTCCTCGTAGTTGAATCCAGCCTGTCGGTAGGCTCCAGGTTCGACAGGAGGATGCCTCATATTGTGTGGAGTACGCTCCAGTGTGGTATGGGGTAGTGCAACGGTATCACCAAACGCTTCAAGGGATTTAATTCCCTTCAGCTGGCCTTCTTCCATTTATTACCGTTAACGTGTCTCCAGAGGACGAGAGCGCTTCATTTTGGTATCTTCCTTTACGGACTCTTTTGGTTGCTCTTGCTTTGGAGACAATGACTTTGAGAGCTCTTGCTTGGGGGCAGGTTCCATCATGGATTGGGGGCTTTCAGAAAGGTAGTTGAATGGATTGGGTAGATGAGTAGATTTAACCGACGAGCCGTTAGAGACTTATAAGTAGAGCAAAATATCAATAAGAACAAGCAGCCTGGGGCTGATGCCCTCAACTGTCAAAAAGAGATTTGATTGGATTCCCCAATCGAATCCTTAACATCTTTGGTCAAATCCTTTACCGTGTTCAACTGGACACACTAGCAAGTCTCCATAGCCAGCCAGTAAGGGTCCAAAGTACTGTGTCCAACAGAACACACAATATCAATCCCTATCCTTAACAAGGAAAATGTCCTTATGTCTTTGGCAAAACTTACACCGTGTTTATCTGGACACACTAGTGAGTCTGCATAGCCAGCCAGAACTGGTACCCATATGTTGAACTACTGTGTCCAGCTGAACACACAATATTAATCCTATCCTTAACGAGGAAATGTCCCTATGTGACAAAACAGCTGCAACAAACACACACACACACACACACACACACACACATAGCGATAAGAACAGACAGCCGAAGGCTGATGCCCTCAATGTCAAAAAAGAGATTTGATCTTTGGCCAAATCCAACACTGTGTTCAACTGAACACACAGTTACTGTAGTCTATCGATAGCAACCAAAACACACACATTGGTACTCGGAGTATGTTTTACCGCTAACAATTAATATTTACTCATCCTTTATGACGGACGTACAGACTAACTGCACACATACTCTGGTACTCAGGAATGTTTTACCTGCTAACAATTATTATTACCCCATCCTTTATGGCGGACGTACATACTAACTTGCACCACACATAGTTTGGTACTCGAGTATATTTTACCAACTAAATAACAATTATTATTTACCCCATCCCTTATGCCGGACGTACAGACTAACTTGCACACACAGCGACGTACAGACTAACTTGCACATACAGCGATAAAAGTGTGAAAGACCCTCAGTCGGTTGAGGGCAAAGTGTGAAAGACCCTCAGTCCGTTGAGGGCAATGACCCTAATCAATTAATTCAACAAGTCCCCAGAAACCATGTGGTTGCGTTGACTTACTTGATTGAAGATTTAGAGAAGGTGAGCATTCCGTTAAGTAAGATCTCCAAATCAATTGCCTCGCCGGGAAGGCAACGAGGGTAGGCAATTGAGTTAGTTTTCCGGGTTCCTTGTGCGTTGAGGGCCACTCTTGGCTCGTCTTGGCCCGTTGAGCCAAGAGTGGCAGTTAAATTTATTTAAGCCCCATGACTTCTTCTCATCCGCCAATCCATTCAACTTTTCTGAAAGCTCCCATTCATTCGATTCGATTCGATTCATTTATCATCCAATTGCTGCCCCGCCGCAGCTCGCACTCCCGCGATATATAATATGGGCGCAAAACTGTCATCGATCATGCCAATTGGAGAACTCAGTCATTGCTACCTTGCTCTTCACCAGTGACATATGCCTCCTAAGCGCTCACCACTCAAAGCTTTAATGTAATATTAAGCTTTAACGCTTGTACACTGGTACCAATGTACCAATACAGCCTAATGGCACGTCTGAACGCTCGCTGGAGCACAGGATGTGGCACCAGGAAAAGAGCGACATATCCTGTTGTCATTGGGTGTCAGTGGGGCATTTACCAGTATGTCAGTATGTCCAGTGCTTTCCCAGGGGTTATGGGAAACTATAGGATTACACACCACTATTTAATTAATAAGGCCCCACACAGTCCTGGGCCTGGGCCTCCAAGCACGGAAGCACGGAACGCGAATAGGTCAAGGTTGGACTAACACAGAACATTCAACATTTGGTTCCCCCATACCCCAGGTATTCAGGTGAGCTGCTCAAGCAAAAAACCGGTATGGTGAGTGGTACATGTACGTACTATTTAATAGTACCGGTACGATACCGTAGCTCGTACGATACGATGTACGCTGGTACCGCAATCATGTACCGTACTCCCCTGGTTGATACCAGTTATTTTACGATCACATTTTTTAGAAAGCATCGTCGAGAAATGAATTCACGTGTTCTCAGTTCGTAAATCTATTGCTAGAATTTGGAAGAGGTGACTCTCCTCTTAATAATTGGCCCTGCAAAATTTACTATGAGCCGTACATTTTACATGGGTAGTGTGCGTTTATTTCTTGTCTGGGTTCCGCAGGATTAGGATGCTCCCAGAACCGAGCGTCTGATCTTGGTTTGACTTGACGCAACTCGTGCATGCGGCGCATGCGGCCACACAACGACCCAAAGCTAGCTAGCTAGCAAGACGCAAGAACGGGATTATCAAAGGACCACTCCGACTTTGGCACCTGGCCACAAGCAGAAGAAGTGGCTCGCAAAAAGATAAAAAGATTCTTGCTTCTGTGCCCTTGTCAGCATATTGAAAGCATCGCGACAGTTTAGGCTCATTAATCCAGATTCTACATCTCAAACAGCACATCATGTCCAACACGCCAACAATCGCCACCAACACAACACCTCGCCCTGCTGCTGCAGCAGACGAGGGCGTTCGGGTCTCGTTCAACGAAAACCCCTCTCTCTTGTTGATCCCTCCTGTTCAGGATTACACAACGAGTGAAGTGGAGCAGCTGTGGTACACCCCCGACGATCACGAAGAAATCATGGAAGACGCCATGGACGTTGCCAATGGATGGAACTACGAAGGCGACTCCACCCGAGGCACAGAGAAACTCAACCGCATCACCGGAAAACAGTCGGAACAACGCCGCAAACACATTGTGAGAGCCGTACTACAAGAGCAACATAGACTGCGAAGCAGTGGACAAGAACCTCGATTGAGTCTTTTGGCCAAGGTAGCCACTCCGATATCCACAGAGGACCAGAGCACCGCCTATGAACGAGCATACAATGACGAATTGGAAAGTTTGCCCCGCAAAACCTCACAAGCCAAGAGTAATAACGAGGTTGTTGTCGTCAAGAAAGGGTTCATGTCGAGCGTCTCTCGAATGTTTGGCGTTGGGGGTGATTCCCGGAATTGCTCGCCTCCTCGAATGCTTTAGAAAAGCAAGATGCCACTGCATGTCCCTCATAGAAATGGAAGGACGATGAGCGCCTGATCCTGTCTGCACCAATAGAACGTACCATAGAAAAGCTAAAAGTAAAACCAACCAAACAATCAAACAAACAAACAAACAACCTTACGTAACTCTCTTTGTAGCTGGCCTACTAGGGCGCAGCAACCAGAGCTTGGACCCGAATCACCCTGTTGAACCCCTTCAACATCTCATTGATGCCACACGCTTTCGGGATGCCAATGCGGCTAGTGGGTGTGCTGGGTCTGAACTTGTTGGTGGGAATCCCTGGCTGTTCCGAGGCTACGGTAGCGGTAGCGGGTTGACCTGCCTTGCATCAATGGATGTTGAGTATTTCCTTGTCGTACCGGTAGAACAATGTCGTACCGGTAGAACAATGGGGATTGTGTAGGCCTTTCAAATTCTGGGTGGGTGCAGCATGCCATGGCAACATTATGAAGTGCTTCCCGTCGCAACAAAGCTAGCTGGTGGTAGAATGTATGGGAAAGCGGATAGACTGGGTTCTTCGTGTTTCTGGGGAGCATGCATAGAGACTTGTCGGAGAGTAGTTGCTAGCTTATGTTTGGATTGCATTTCGTCCTCTTGGATGGGTCCCTTAGGTGAATAGCCGACAGGAGTGACGACAAACTGGGTAACTCAAAAACAAACACAACAAGGAAAGCAAGAAAGAGTACCGTTAGCATGTTGTTTGTACCGGAGCAGGCGAACATGCTTGTGTGATAAAAGAAAGGAAGGAGACGAAGCGACATCCGCAGTGCAACTCAGCAAAAAGTGAAGAGTTAGCTTCAGTGCTGATAATGTTGCCGACTGACAAGGGTGCTCTCCCTAAAAGCGCCAGTATGCAAGTGGCACATTGCATCGAAACAATTCCCTTCGTCAGACAGTCTCACCATTAGCTAGCTAGTGTTTATTTCTCGCATATTGTTGCTTTCATGCAGTCCTACCAGTGCAGGTACGGTACCGACAGCATGTCATTGCCCATTTCATTGCTATGCATACATGAAAGAGCTCATGAAAGCATCTCATTACTGGTGAGCTCACGAACATCTTCAGCAATAGTGGAGACGATCCGCAGGGTTGGTCATCGACGTGGAACACACCGTGGCAAGCAAATCTCTAACCCTTTCTTTGCGTCAACACACAGAGCAGTCAGCTCACAAGACCCACCGGCACGCACGTACCAGGTTCCCGGTGCAAGAGCAAACAGGACAACAGGACAGTGACCCTGCATACACTGTACTACAATCGTACCGGTAAACGCAACCCAAGCCGTGCTCGAGCAAGTTCAAAAGCGATTGCGGCTGTGCTGATAAGACCGATTATTTGCAACTTGCAAGGCACAAACGGCGAGATCACGATTGCCTCTTGGTGTGTTTGTTACAAATCCATCTTAGCTCCATCATCATGGCTATCCCCGCAACATCTGGTTCCAATAGTACCGCAGCCAACAGCGGTGAGTCGTCCACTAATGGTATTGGCACCACCGGTCCCATTGCCACATCCACGGTTGACGTCAAGTCGTCCATTCACCGGTTCAAATGCGTTTGCTTTGACAACCAGCCGTCCTATTTCGAGATCATTTCATGCTATGATCTCTCGGATACGGAAAAGGAAGCGGCGTGGTTTCAACAAGCAGAGCTGCGAAGCATACAAGCCGCGGCCATGGACCCTGAATCCCAGCAGCTGTCGGAAGGAGAAGATCCCGGTTCCTTGCGAGGACTGGAGCGATACTCGACGGCCGGTTCTACTCGCTTGGAAATCCATCGAATCCAAGTGGTAGCCGCTGTATTACGAGAACAACAACGACAGCGAACGAGCTTCCGCCTGGGCTTTCGAAAAGCTGACGAATTGCTGGCGGAAGCTTCCGCAAAATTATCTCAAGAGTGTCAAGATTTGGCCTACATGCAAGGGTACAATGATGAAGTCGAAGCCTATGCTGGTTCTTGTGCCGTACAGACCGACGTGGTCGATATCCCAAAGCCCAGTTTCTTTGGTGGCCTAAGAAAACAGGTGCGGGCGCTGTCTGATTTGGCCTTTTTGGAAAGCCAAAGCAGAGGGAAACGATGATGAGATGAGTGCTACCGAATGTATGGTCTCATCTCAGTACGATGAACCAATGACAGACCCGGGAAATTGAAAATTAGAAATCGAATATCAAGGCAAATCGAAACAATCCGCTGATGATGATTATGCATATATGTATACACCCTTTGTCTTGACATCCTGTGGTTTTTCAACACTTCCAACGAGTAAACCAATCAACCCATGTCTTCGTAGGGGCTCGTGAGGCACACTGCAACTAGTGCAGTCATCACCATGCCCACTATCTTTCTTATAGCTACAAGGCGCTGCGGTGCTTGGGTACTGTTGGGTGTTTACTCTGCAGTTTATTTTTTTAAAGTAGTACCATGAGGAATCCTAGCCTGTATCTCCGTCCCGCTGCGTGGCAATGACTACTCCACTTTTTAAATTTTGCGTCGAGTTTTCGTTGTCAAGAAGTAGCCATAGGCTCGTGTTAGACGTTCTCAGAAGGCTGCTCGCGAGTAGTGTGCGGCTTGCCTTGGAAATCGATTAATTAATTGTGTTCAGGGTACCTGGTAGAACACTCCCTTCAGATTGTCTTTTGAGTTGCCGTTTCCAAGTCAGGCATTGGTAGGGTCAGATAGCATATTGTCATTGTCGCTCATGAAGGCATTCCAAGTCCGTTTTTATTATAGCAGCCGTGTAACCATGATGTCTGTGAGCCGGAAATTTCAGCACCAGCATCTTTCTTTCTCCTAAGGCTTTCAAATACTATCAACGTGGGAATCCAACGTTGTAGAGAGGATTCTGTGCAATGAGTAAGCACTGTCTAGCATCAACAAAGCTTGATTGACTGTTGGCAACCCAAAGCAAGATGTCGCAGGGGGCTTCTGCTTTGACATGGCGAGAGATTGAGAAGGAAATGAGAACCAGCCAGAATGTCATATGAAGCAAATGTTGTTCTCCTTGACCTGACAATTGTAGCCTGGATGTATCTAGCTAGCCAATGTTGTGGTCACTCTAGCTAGAGCGGCTAGCTAGCTACTGCAGCCAAGAGATAACCCCCAGAAGTGTTTGAAGGGAAAGGAAGAGAGGACGGGCACGCAATACTCCGTATCATATAGCATTTCGGATGGCTTAAACATACACAAGTGTAGCGTGTCCCGTCGACAACATGACTTGACTGTCAGTCGTAAAGACTGAAACAAGTCACGAGCTCTCTCTCCGGGCCACGGTACCGTATGTACTGTACCGTACGGTCCGGTATGTACCAGGTCCACGTTGCGCTACCGATGGGTCGATTGGTTGTTGCGATCAGGAACACTCTGGGAAAGGTGCGGAAGATAGTGAGAGAGACAAGCCTGCACTAGCCGCAGTTCATCAAGCTCCCCAAACTGAAGCCACAGTCAGTGGACTACGTACAGGCATGATACCTACCGAAGCAACAGGACCTGCAACCGCAATAAATTTTCCAGCCCGGACATCACTCAGCTTTTGGATGAGGACCAGATCCCTTCCGCTTGGGTGGCATGGCAGGTTGTCTTTCCTTGCAAGCTACTCAGTACATGTAAGAAGAGCAGCTGAAGTGGCAACCCAGAACCGACGCCCGAGCCAAACATGAGAGCTACAAAGCCAATGTTAGAACCATGATCGACAGCCCCATGCTGGCCCAGACATCACGGGACTATTGCCCTGATCTTCCTTCGGCTAGGCCAACTCAGAGGCCATTGCCTGCCTGGGCACACAAATGGACCATGTTGGCATTTTAAAACGCTTCCAACATTGCTACCCCATCAGCCCCAATCAACTCCCACCCCAACTGCCCCAACAAAGGATCTGTTATTGGCATTGGCAGCTGCGAATGGGCGAAGCGTGAAGGAGTCGTGAAGGTGGGCAGCTGAGCTGCAGCTGCCAATAGCTCGGCCAATGCTTCTTACTGCGTACGTGACAATCCTGGCACAGGAAGTCCCACCCAAATGCTTCGGAAAGGTGTTTCTTATTTTACCCGCTTTCACAATTCTTTTCTATTTGACCTGCCATTGACCATTGACCACCATTGTATAATTGGGAACTGAAAGAGGTGACAATCATGTCTGATCGTTAAGCAGCTTGGTCATACTTGGTCGTTGTTTTGGCTTGTGCCTTCTAAAAGGAAGAAACACTAGGTTTACAGCTAAGACTGATTACTTAAGATCAAATTGAAGTGAGTAAATCTCTCTGGTCACCCCCGGCTTGGATCGTTTGTTCTTTCATGGTTCCATGATGTCGATTGGGAAGGCAACGTGGTCAATCTAGCCGGTTGAAGAACTCAAGTTCTGCAGCTAACTTTCGTGAGCTCGTTCGTGTGAATTGCAAAACCATTGCTTCCGTATTCCGTATACCCAGGCTCATCTATCTATCTCTGTGCGTGGTCGTTGGGCATATCACTCTTCGTGTATTGCCTTGATGATCAACGACCCAGCTAGGCAGGTACTATTATAAAGATAGATATTCTGCAGCCACATTTTACTCAAGTCTCGTTTTAAAATCAATATCTTCACGATGAGTTCTTCGCTTAGCAGCAGCAACAACAGCAACAGCAACAGCGCTAGCAGCGGTCCCAACATGGAAGAAGTAGGCTACGAGGACTGCGCACCGACCACAGCTCGACGCCGAGGCCCAGGAGGTACTAGTATTCGTCGTGTCAAAACCATGGAACCCACAACCATGGAGCGTCGCCGAAGCAGTTTGTTTCACGTTCAGGGCGTCGGCACAGAAGACGAAGAACCCGCTCCCTTGATGGCGGATCGCAGCGCCGCTCGCAGAAAGAACCGTCGTCGCAACGGTGGACGTCGCGGCAGTGTGGCCCATGTTCGTGCCACTCCCGTCCCGGAAGAAGAAGAAGCAGAGGAACAACACCAGATGGCTCCTCGTCGCCGATCCTTCACAGGCCTCATGGAAGCCATGGATTCTTCCATTTCGGGACTCATGGAAGATGTGTCGTCGCGATACCATTCCTCCAGAAACAGTAATTCGTCACCGCGAGTGGGCCGTCGAACTGGCGGTCGTCGCAGTTCCATCTTTCACGTCAACCAAGTGGATGGCAAGGGCACACTAGAGGAACATGAATCCACCCACAGTTCTCGGTCCAAGTCGCGAACACTCAAACTGAACCCCTTTGCCCGCAAGTCGTCGACCGGCAGCAGCAGCAAGAGCCATAATAAAAAAGAGAAGAAGAGGTCCAACAGTGGCCACAAGAAACAGCAGGACACTGAGAAGTCCAGCGAAGACTTGCTCAAAGAACTAGAACAACTGGCACGAGCTGTACAAAAGAATCCTGAATCACGCAAGATCTTGCAGCAACACTTGCAGAAGCAGCAGCAGGGTCCGCCAGCCTATGTCAGGGCTGCGTGAGATGATGTGGTTCATGCATGAGTTTGACCGGCGTTCATTTGCTCTGTTTGGTCCTGCTAGAGCCTTTTACATAAGTACCTTCAGCTTCCCATCTTCCTCTCTTATTCCATGGCCGCAAAATATACATACTATGAACTATAAACACTATTGATAACCTACTATACAATATTATACATGTTTTGATGATCTAGCTAGGAGCTGTGATTGGTGCGCTTCGTTCTTTGGCAAATCCACGCCAGGGCTCGTGCCAGCTACCGTTTTATGGGTTACTGATGGTAGCGCCCTTCTCAAACCCGACTTCTACAACAACTTGAGGCTTGATTGACGGTGTAATTTGTTTTCTTAGAATCTGCGTTCTACTAGTACGTTTTGTTGACTTCCCCCTCCCTGCTTTTCCTGTACTGTTCTGCTCAGGTTTTTTGTTACTTGCTACTAGTAGCCGATCACGGCCTCTCTTTGGAAACTTGTTGTCGTCGTCTAGGATCGAAATTCTGGAACGAACGGAGCCAGTTCTCTCGCAGGAACACACTGAACTGTGGCCTTCTTCTCTGGAGCTTGACTACTAGTAGAGTCCACTCTTGTTACGATAACCATGCAGTCACCAAACCCATGTTCCACAAAGAAAGCGCGAGCTTGTGCAAAGAGACCATGAGGGATTCCAAACTGGTCCACTAGGACAACCGCCACGGGACGCGCCTTTTTGTTGACAAGGATCTGAGACGCCAACTGACACGCAGCATCCAACGTGCAGCCGTATTCCAGTGCTTTGATTTGTGGGGCCTGCACAATATATATTTGTGGAGGATCTGTACTACCGGTGGTAGTTCCAGCAGAACAATCAACAATGGCAACGGCAGCCCCATAGCGCATGGCATGCAATGAATCTCGAATGTCCTGCTGAGAGGCATTTTGTGCGGCTTGTATCAGATTGGACATCTGAGTATGAGACAATCCAGTAACTTGCAGTTGCTCTACTTGCTGCTGAATGGATGATTGTAGTGTCCGCCCAAATTTCATTTGCTCTTCTGGAGTGAGCCCTGCGTAGATAGATGGGAAGGGGTGGAGATCCGAAAGATTCAAGCACAAGGGATCTGACTGAGGTTCTTTCGATTGCATTACAATGCGAGTGGTCGGTCGGGTAGCATGGTGACAATACATGTACTCCCGACAAGCTGTCCCTGGTGAGACGGGTGTGTTGGCATCGGTGACAATGTACACGGTTTGAACAGGGCTGGAACATTGCTGGACTCGATATCTCAAGAAAGCACACCGTTCAGCGCACATGGCCAACGAGATGTTTGGGGAGGGTTCATCGTTGGTTCCGGCAACGACAGATCCATCCTCCAGAAGCAGCAAGGCTACCACACGAAAATTGCTTTGTGCCGGTGGTGACAGTTGAAGACGTAATATGTGACAGGATCTCAAGTACTGCATGTCGACTTCGTCTTGATGAACAGAATCTCTTTGCGATCCAGCACCAAGGCGATTCTGTCGTCTCTGCAGTTTCCACAGAGTCACCAACGATACAGCCGCAACAGTGAAATACAATAGACCCTTGTTTGACGACGCTTCCATGGTGGTCTTCGAGTGAGCTTTACAAGTAATGCCAGCAATGATGCGACGATCTGTCCTGTCCGGCTAGCCGGGTTGAAGCCGCCAAAGCGGTTTAGTAACAAATGTTTAAGCCATTGAAGCTGTGAACAGCTCGGTACTTGGACTTGGCAAAAAGCATTACTCTTAGCAAAAGAGAAAAGAGTACCTGGTACAAGTACATGTGCAGTACCGCTACCTCAGATCATCGCAAGCTGTGTAGTTTCGATGCTACCGGTACAGTACATGTATTTCATCTCTATCCAGCAGAACCGATCACATAAATTTAAAGCAAGGCAAAGGTCCAGGTTCTTTGTTGGGCCACCCAGATCTGGACCCAGGTGCCAGTGCTTCAGTTCTTTCTCCAGCGAAAGGATGATGCAGGGCTAACAGACAAACCACTTGAGAGTGTAATAAGAGCTGCTATGGTACTACCTACTATGATATCGCTCTCGGACGGTTCCAATCTCCTAGTCTACGCATCCAAAAGATATCATACAAGATATTGTTGCCTGCTTTGATTTTCAGGGCGACCCGGAAATAATACAAAAATAGTTAAATCTCCAAGTCAAATGAGTCGTGCTTCAGTTTAAACTTAAATCTGGGACGTCACCGCGACACCAATTCACGACTCATCTTGTTTCCCCACCACTCGTGGGGAAACAAGGATTTATTGTTTGCTCATGAGGAAACAAGAAACTCGTGGGGAAACAGCTTGTTTACCCATGACTCATGGGGAAACAATAAATCCGTGTTTCCCCATGCGTAAACTGCTTGTTTCCCCATGAGTAAACTGCTTGTTTCCCAATGAGAATTTACGACCGCAAGAAAGCCCGACCAATGCACTATACAGGTCTGTATACTCCACTAATGATAGCTCCCGACCACTGTTACACGCTGAACGCTCCTATCGTGCAAGCTAGCTCGAGTAACGCAAGAATGAGATTGATGAACGATTGAATCGATCTCACAAACTCTTCGATACAGTACTAGCTAGTAGTAGCAGCTTTTCGATCTTTCGTTCTTGATATCGACAATCGACAATGGGCAACACCTCTTCCTTTTCGGGCCGCAAACTGCCCAGAATCACCCTTCCAAAGGCTAGCAATGGTGCTGCTATCAAAGCTGGGAAGATAGTGCATCCGGATTTTGAGCTTTGTGCAATACATGGCTCTTAGCCTTATTCGCAACTCGATCCTAGATAGGGTTTGAGTTCGACTCATGACTGAGTCTCTCGTGAATAGTCATTTGAGACAGGGTTCTCAATGACCGCGCTAGTCATACTAGGTTGATGATGAAACATCGCTCTAGATATTTAGCCAGCGTGGAGTATTTCCACGCTACTAGATCCAGGCTAGACAAACCTTCCACGCGTTCCGTTTTAGGATCGTGGAGAGACGTAGGATTACTACCACAACCTACTCTATCACACTTTATAGTCTCCAGCGGGAAGCCAGATCTACGATCCCTTGATGATGATCTCTCTCGTTGATTAGTTTTCATAGCTTTGAAATTCACATGCACACTTCCATTGTCTGAAATGATTGATCCACGTAAACAGATGGTTCAGATTGAAGAGGATTGCTAAGGCAGAGCGAAGTAGCGCTGTCTAGACAAACATTGGCTTATCGGTATACCATGGGTGCCGGGTTTATAATGGATAGGGACGTGAGTCCCGCGCAGAGTCGGAAACTCTCCGGGATGAATTTTATAGGACTTCGTCTCCAGTTCATTACCACGCGCAACCCTAAGCCAACTCTTGGTCGAGGTGTCATCAAACATCTAACTTGTCGCTGTTCAAACATGAAGTGCAAGACGACCGCTTGATGGATCCTGGATGGAGTCCTCACGGCGGTTCGCCCTTGCAATGATGCACGATTCTACTCTGCGTGCAGCCGCACAGTCGTGTCTTCATCGTGACCGCGTTCCAAGTCCGGTTCGAGCCAACTGCGCAAGTACATTTAGGACGTCGCAACGACTAATCCAACAAAACAGATAGGGACACGCCAACGCCGTGTCCCTTCATACAATGTCAACGATACCCTGTGATGTTTATCCCAGTATTGCACCGAAGTACGGTAGCAGTACAAGGTCCTTAACTATAGACGAGTCCAATGACAATGGACTGTACGGCTCAACATGCTACGCCAAGGCGGCACCAGTCTACCAGACTTGGAATAAGTTAACCTAGATATCCCTCGTAGGCATGCCTTATTGCGTGCGGCACATGCTCTTAAACTTCCATCTCATGAGGATGCCGCACTTTAAATTCATTGTTCTCCTTGTCCTGACTTCTGCGCGACCTTCTGTGACCTTATCAGGGGGCCGATGCCAATACACGGTCCTAGCCTTATTCGCGCTTCGATCTAGATAGGGTTTGAGTTCGACTCATGCACTGAGTCTATTGTGAATAGTCATTTGAGAAACAGTGTTCTCAATGACCGCGCTATGCATTTACTAGGTTGATGATGAACATCGCTCTGATATTTAGCCAGCGCTTGGAGTCTTTCCAAGTACTAGATCCATGTAGACAAACCTTCCACGCGTTCCGGTTTTTAGCATGTGGGAGACAGTAGATTATACCAACTACTCTATCACACTTTAGTCTCCCGCGGAACCGATCTACGATCCTCTGATTGTGATCTTCTCTGTTGATTAGTTTTTCTATCCTTCTAATCTCTCTTATAACTTTCATTTCTCAAACTTCAAACACCGAAAGATCTTTAACTAGCGTTTTAGCGTAGTGCATTTCATAACCATGTCATCTGGCGGTTGGAAACCTATTTCTTTCCGTGCGAAGTGGCATACGAATAGAAAGGAGATTTCTTCATTTCCGATCCTGCGCTGTCGCAACATCGCTCAGAATGAGTCATTCGATGCGATCTGTAGACGATGCAAATGCTTAAGGCAGTATGCCGAGTCGAACCGTTAAATAGGAAGAGTAGAACTGCCTAGCCCTTTCCAACAAGTGCTCACACCCAGTCGCAGCGTCTTTTGGGCAGAGTTGCGACATTGGAGACTCGAAGTAGATTCGCTCCACCGTCAATTAGAGTGCTATATATGAAATAGGGCTCACCCTACTCACGGCGTTCCATCACCAACCTCTAGAGAGGTATGAAGTGCGAGGAGAGAGTTTGCAGGCAGCGCAGTATCGAGGTGATGTTCCAGTGGGCGGCACCATTTTTATCATTCCAAGAAAGAGGGTCTGCGATCATCTGTTTCGCGGACGAACAAACGGTCAAGAGAGCCTTTTCCTATCCAAATAAGGACATGCTCTGACTAGATGGATTCAGTGCCTATATCAGACCTGAACAGGGACAACACATCGGCTGTCTCCTCGAAGAACACTATCCATGCCTCGAGGAAAGACGGTACAGAGGTTGCATGGCCTATGTATGTCCCGACTTTCAAAGGAAATGAAGACACGCATCATGACTAGAGAATGTCCGTGCATACATTATGATCAACTCATCCTAACGAACGTCGTCTCGAGATCGCGTTGATGTAGTGGATCATCCCTTTCAAAACTGAAGAGTCAGGATTGAATCCACACTCCAAGTCTCGAGGAAGAACTGAAGTTCTAGCAATTGGACTACTCGAGAGAATCAACCCTTAACTAAAAGATAATAGATGCGATCCAGCTTCGCTTTCTAAGGAAGAAATTCGTAGATTCTTGGATCAATGAACTACAAGGACTGCTCCAAGACAGCAGAGAGTACATCGTTCTGAAACAGACGTGGTTACCCAGTCCCATGACTTGTCATGGACAGAGTACGTGAGTCCCGCGTAGAGTCGAGAAGACTCTCGGATGATATGGACTTCGTCGCAAGTTCAGCGCGTAATCGTGACAAGACTCACCACATCCGTTTCAAAGCAAACCGAATACATTTAGGAACGTCGCCCAACGACTTATCCAGAAAAAACACCGCATAAGAGAAGGACGTGTCCCTCATAAAAAGTCAACGATATTGGTATCTATCAGAACGTTAGTACTCGCAAGGTCCTTACTCAACAGAGAGTCAATACAATGCACTGTACGGCTCCGACATACTACGCCAGTATGAGAAAGTCTCCGATGGGAATAAGGATTACACCCATACAAGGCTGATCCCCTTGTAGGATTGCCATCGTGCCACGCAATGTCTACATCCAATCTCGGAGAGAGGCCCCGACTTTAATTCATATGTTCTCCTTGTCGACTGATGTCGGCCTTCGTGACCTTGTAGGGGGCGAATCATACACGGCTCTTAGCCTTATTCGCCCTCGATCCTAGATAGGTTTGAGTTGACTCTCTTACTGAGTTCTTCGCGAATAGTCATTTGAGCAGGTTTCAATGACCGCTCTAGGTCAACTAGTTGATGATGAAACATCGCTCTAGATTTTAGCAGTGGAGTACTTCACGCTACTAGATAAATGCTGACGAATCTTCCACGCGTTCCGTTTTGGATCGTGGAGTGAGTAGGATTGCTACCCAACCTACTCTATCACACACTACAGTCTCCGCGGGAGTTCAGATTACGATCTTTGATTGTGGATCTCTCTCGTTGATTAGTTTTCATTGCTTTCTATTCCTCTCATAATTTCATTCTCTCAAACTCAAAACACTCGAAAGATCTTTACACTACTTTTATGCATAGTTTGAGTCTCTTGTCTTGCGACGTTACGAGGTGGTTGGCCACGGAGGTTAACGATGTAAATAGATCATCAGAGTCTAGTTGAGCAGCTTCTAGGCAATCATCTAATTGCCGTAGAGTTCATCAGTTGCAAACAATTCTTGTTTACTAGTTAGGAGATATCTTCATCACTTTGGTATGAGAAATCGGAACATGGTTCCTTGATCATCATCCTGGCTAATCCTCAGATAGAGATTTCTCCATCAATGATTGAAATTGTTAGAGGAGTTGTCCTCATTGTCAGATCTTCTGATTTGCCTTGGCAACATGGTTCGAAGTTTGCAAGTGGTTGCACGAGTATCGTCGTCTCGTTTTCTCCGTCATTGTCGAGAGAGAAGAAGGTTTTGTCACCAATGTTTTCGAAGTTGGGAACATGCTTTCCTTGGCCATTCATGTGAAGGAATAGGTTGAGGGTAGCTGAAAGCTATTGTGTTTGTTAACAAAATGCACTACGCTAAAAGCCAGTTGTAAAGATCTTTCGAGTGTTTTGAGTTTGACGAGACATGCAAAGTTATAGAGAGAGAATTAGC
>CAICTM010002118.1:0-18115 GCA_903772945.1 Seminavis robusta
AGCTAGAACCATGGATGGATGGATCATACGGAGATGATCAGAGTTCTATCCAGAACTTCGGTGGCTTCCTGCGTGGCACCGATAGCATGCGTCCAGCAACATTGCTTGGAAGCGGATCCTTGCGGTAGTGTAACACAGTAGCAGCTATATATCTCCATTATTGCGTGTCCATGATGTGCACTCGTGCAGTTTAGATGTTTCATTATAAAGTCTACTGTGCCGGTGCCGGAACCTCCCAACTTGAAACAGTTTTTTCAGCTGCGTGCGTTCATGATTGCTCCTGGTCTTTTCAATTGGCAATCTCTCGTTGGTTCGTCACGACTTCTGTGATTGTCACCACGTTATTCTGAAAGGTCTTGTGACGGTCTTCCAAGAAGCTTCCCAGACCACTAAACATGTTGGACACGGCCCCAAAGAGTCCTTCTTCGTGCTTGGCCGGTAAGCAGTTGCATTCAACGATGTGAGGAGGCACCTGCTGCCGTTGATGTCCAACGTCATCTTGGGGTTTGGTTCCTACAGGAACCTTCCTGTTCCACAACCAGAAGACATTGTCAAAGGTGCTCGAGTCAGAACTACTACTGGAGCCAATGCTATGCGAGTCCTCTTGTCCTTGACACTTATACTCATCGTCCTTGTCGTCGCCAAAATCTGAACCTGAGAAAAAGGACGAATCATCTTCTGCGGTAGTACTGCTGGTATCGTCTGTGTCCTCCATACTCTTCTTGTCTATGTCGTTCTCTTTGTTTTGGTCGTCTTCCACCCAAGCACTGTCCACACCCCATTCACTCAGTGCTCCTGCTGTGATTCCACTGGTGCAGCCAACTCCAAAGGCCACGACTCCAGCCACGGGTAGACTGGCTCCCGCAACACCCACCATGATTGCTCCCGTCACCACTTGTCCCACAACACTGGCCGTAGTGGCTGATCCAAACACGGCCAAACCCTTGACCACTTCTTTGGAGTTCTGGGTGTGCAGTCCAGTGCCCACTCGATTGGCCGTAATGGCGCCTCCGGCCAAATATCCTGCAATGCCACCTCCACCCGTCACGGTCACCACTAAATTGACCAACGCAGTGCGGCCCAACGCACGAACAATCTTCCCATCGCCTCCTTGGTGAGGGTCAAAGTCAGACCAGAATCCAGTCCAAACGGTATGGTCCACTGGAAGATGGGTGGTGGTCGATGTGTTGGTTATAATGGCTTGCGACGACGACGAGATGTTACTTGGTGTGGAGGCAGAAGAATCGATTGAATCAATCATTCGATTTGACGAACCTCGCAATTCAACTGATGGAAGAGAGTACCGTTGAAATGTGAAGGGAGTATATGTACTCTTCGTTTTCTACTGTACAGCAGCATATTCAAGGGATGCATGATGGATGATGAGTCAATGCTTCGTCCCCTGCGGTGAGCCAGTTTCATGGATCATCTATGAACCAAAATATAAATGTGGCTGAATCAGATTCAGAGCTCTCCCTCTGCGGTGATCCTGAGCTGGCCTTGACTTTTATGACAACGAAACATGGATACCTGAATTCTGCACGAACGCCACGTCATGCCATTCAAGGAAAGTGGAGTTTGGGATGACTACTAGCTACCGCTAGCTAGCTACCTGCGGTACTAGCTAGCAGCGCAACTGGAGGTTTTCAATGGCACAGCTGTGCAATTCCCAATGACTGTGGTCGTAAGTTGTCAAGCAATTCTCACCAAGCAACTTGCAGTATCTGGGGTGGGGACACAGAGTTGGAAACCATGGCTTGATTACTGCTGCCCACTGAGCTATCATCGTATGTGGTGCGACCTTTCTACCGGAAGGTAACAGAATTGCTTTTTTCAAGCTTGACCGCAGCGGTCCCCACGGTCACCATCGGGGTGCCGCCGTGCGGCCCAAGGCACACAATCAAAATCAGAGGCTCCTTCGAATGATACAGTCGGTACCGGTACCGGTACAGCTAGCTGTTGGTACCGATAGCTTCCGTAGGTAATCTACCTACTAGCTAGCCTACGCTAAACAGCTCTCTAAACCCCCTTTCTCTCAGATGAGTGAGGAGTAGAGATGTAGAGATGGACCACTTTATGGCATCGAAGTCTTAACAGTATTAGTCTAGCTAGCAGTATTAATATTGCATCCCTTGGGGGGTGCCTCAAACCAACTCTGTTTACCTGATTGTTTCCCCAACCACCAGATATCAAGCTTTTGTGTGCTCGCCAAACGAGCGATGGTGGTGGAGAGTGGTGCAGCGTGGTGACAATCGCAAAAACCTTAAGGATGGTAAACAGGCGGTGAACAGGCGGTAAACAGGCGGTGAAAAGACGGTAAAACAGGCGGTTGAAGGCGGTCGGACGCGGTCGAAGTGGGTCTAAAGTGACTAAGGTTGGTTAATAATGGCTACCAAGGCTAAATGATTTCAGGAAGGTGGGAGAAGATAGAGCATGCCATACAGAGTTGGTTTGAGGCATGCCCTTGAATTCCGGATCTCTGAAGCTTTTAATTCGTACGGTGTGGCATGGCAGACATTGGCAGAGTGAGGCGTGCACAAAAGTAACTGTTGTCAACGAAAATTGTCTGCAAAATACTAATAAAAGAAGTAATACATATGCATACAATCATACAATACTTGAAGTGTTCCGAGAAGTGTTTGGGAGCAGAAGTAAGTGTTCCCAAATTTGCAGAGGAACGTGATTCTCAGCTTGCCTTTTGACATGGCAGACATTGAATGCAGGGATTCTCAGCACGGTCATTGTGACCTGGATCATGCATTAAATTTTTGTCTTCTAAATCTTTGTGATACTGTAGTTGTGAAGCTGCTGTGCGACTGTACCAGTAGTTGTGAGGCTTCCGTTCAGTCTTCTATAATTAAGAGCGCCGTCACTTTTTGAGTGCTTCAACCCCGAAGCACAACCACAACAACAACAACAGAAAACTGTGCTTCCCTGGAATGCAGATACTAGTATGCAGATGCCTACACAGTCTTCTAAAGGTGAGGATGTATTGACAGGTCCATCGATAGGCAGCATAAAACAGATGTCGACATTGGCTCCTGCAGCTGCCATGGTGGAAGACCAATCTGATCAGAAGGAAAGAGCAAAGGACAAAGTGGCTTGTTTATTGGGGAGCGGGCATGCTGAGGAAGAGGAGGGATGCCATGGCGTGTTCTCCATAGTGAATCCATTGGAGGACATCCAGGCACTTCCCGCGTCTCGCCTGCCACAGTTCGGCGTCCCTGGAGCCCATGCTGTACGTGGTCCCTACCGGTATGCTGTAACTGGTCCTGGACGCTCGGTAAGTAGTGAGAATCCTCAAGCTCAGCACCACGAAGACCAACTACAGGTGAGCAGTGCACAATTGGTTGTTGAAACAGACGAAGAGAACGGAATCATGGAGCACAGCTCCAGCAATGGTGATGCTCCCACTGAAGTGATCGAGGGAAAGCTCATGGAACGCCAAGAGACACACTGCAGATTCATTGGATGGCTCCTAGTATTTGGGTGCGTCCTGGTCCTGGTAGTACTGCTCATATTCCTGATCCCAGTGTTTATGGGTGAAGAGGGCTCTGCGGACATGGAGCCAGTGATAATGGGCACGTCCAATCCAACCCAAGAGCCCCATCGTCAACCTGCTTTGGATATTGAACTGCCAGAGGTGGCAAGAAGAGGCATTGAAGAAGATGCCGAGAGTCCTTTTTTTAAAGCCGCCCAGTGGCTTCTCCATGACCCAAATTACCATTTGTACTCTCAAGAACAGAAAAGGCAGCGGTTTTACCTTTCCATGCTTTACTATGCTACCAATGGAGCTTCTTGGACCAACAACTCCAATTGGCTCAGCTATGAAACATCTGAATGTCTTTGGTTTGCAAGAAGCAGTTTCCCAGCTGATAGCCCCTATTATGAACCCAACATATGTCAGAATGGCACTGTGATCAACTTGAGCTTGGCGTCAAACAACTTGACTGGTGATTTCCCCCTTTGGTACACCTCGTTTCTCCCCAAACTGAAGATCCTTGATTTTGGCCAAAATAGGATTGCTGGACAGCTTCCAACAATGACAAGCATTTCAAGCCTGGAGGTTGTTATCATGTCAAACAACCCTTTGACAGGTGCACCTTCCATCAGCAGTGGCGCCATGTTTGACAATTTGAGAGTGCTCAAGGTAGATGGAACATTCATTCGCGGGAACAATGGAGGCGCACTCCCATACATTACCCCCAAATTGGAGGTTTTCAATTGCACAGCCCAGCCCAATGATGGTCTGATGTGGTCCAGCATTGGAGTTCTCACAAACTTGCAGTATCTGGGGTGGGGACACAGAGTTGGAAACCATGGCTCGATTCCCACTGAGCTAGGTCGTGCAACCTCTCTAACAGAGATTGATATTTCAAGCATGACCAAGCTCGAGGGAAGCATCCCCTCCGAATTGGGGCTGCTCACTCACTTGGCCAAACTAGACATCTCAGACACCCCTATCACAGGAGCGGTACCTGCCGAGTTGTGTCATAGAATTGAGGACGGGTTGCTGGAGCTCTCAGTGGACTGTGGAGATATGTTGCAGTGTTGCCCATCCTCCGAAGTATAGTGTCGACAAAAACAGGAAGGCGAAATCTTTTATCTATACTTGCACATAGAATTTTCAATCAAACATGGCTGCACATTGGCTGCTAGTTGAGTTTTGTGGTCTGCGTACATTGTAATTGATGTTATTGCTAGCTAGTGAGGCCTACAGCAAAGACGTCGTAACCTTCGTTCTCCGCGTCTCCGGTTTGCATCGGGGAGCTTTGATGTTCGTGCAAGCTTGCCAATGCAACGATGCCTCAATTGCGTAATATAATTTGTCCAGACAATTAAAACATCGCCGAGTCGGATTGTTTTCCTTTCAAATTGTCGGTTGGTTCGAGGTCAACGACACCATCGCTTCGCGTGAGCTGCTCAAGGATTTTCGCGTTGCCCGATGCATCAAGGATTGCTGGCGAAAGGGATGCAGAGATTTTCTCCGACAGAAACAATTCCTACTTTGTAAAACTCCTAGCTTGCTGCTTCAAACCAGAAGCCAACGGACACATCATCTCGTACCCGTTTTCGGTGCACGATTACGATGAAAGGCAATGGACATTCTTGTGCTGTGTTGGTACGCTGAACCCCTCACTGTCGCTTCTGTTACATGCAAGGACAGTCATCACACCCACACAACTCGGGGCAGTCGTAGGGAAGGTAAATAAGATTTTGACACCACTCGAGCGGAAGCGTTCCAGCGAGGCTTGTTCCCATAACCTCTGCAAAGTCAAGCATCCCTGTCCCATTCTTTGCCAGCACCCCCAAAGCGCTTGGGATTGATCCAGCAAGGTCCGGATTATTGTTCAGATTGATGGAACGCAGATTAGATAAGAGTCCCAATTCTGAGGGTATTGTAGAACTCAGACCATTATCCTGAAGACTCAGGCTGGCTAACTCGGACAATAATCCAAGCTCAGTGGGAATGCTGGACGTGAGCCTGTTCCCCGACAAGTCCAAATCCAAGAGTACGGTCAACCTGGCAAGGGATGGTATGCTCCCAGCGACAAAAGTCTTGCCCAACATCAAATTAACCAACTGAGAGAGGGAGTTCAGTTCTTTTGGCAGGGAGCCTGAGAAACGATTGCTTCTCAGCATTAGCCTTTCGAGGTTGGTCATCTTTCCAATCTCCGATGGAAGACTTCCTTCCAGCAGACCGTCATCAAGGTTCATGAAACGCATGTTGGACCATGCAGTAAATAGAAGCGGTGGCAAAGTGCCAGTTAACTTGTTTCGCTCCAATGACAATTCGTGTAGATCTGTCAATAGCGACATTTCAGGTGGAATTGGTCCGGCCATTGAATTGCCCCCCAAGTACAGGTTGACGTAGTACCCAGCTCGATTGCATACACCTTTGTTTCCCAAATGGTTCCTGTTGAACCAGACACATTCGTGCCTATCATAGCTGAGCCACTTTGCATCCACAACTCGAGGTGGGGACAACATTTGCCCTCGACTTTGGTTGCCAATGATGGGTGCAGTAATGGGATCGCCTATGGTCAGTGGTGGTGGAGGCGGCGGACGATCTCCAATGGCCGGAGGAGGTTGCTGTAACGAACCGTCGGGCATTGGAGGACTAGCCGCCAACCCCGAACTCACATTGGAGGGTGCTTCCAACTTCAACCATATAGATCCATTCAGATCCACATCAGTGGGACCTTCCGTTTGTGGAGCATGCATGTCGCCATCATACAACCAGTTTTCCCCCAGAGTGGAATAGTAGAATGAGGCCAAGGCAAAACGTTGCAAGAGTCGGTTCAAGGGAAACTCATGAAAGTTTGGGTCTTGTAGCAGCCATGTGTAGGCTCTAGCCTGAGGTGTTGCACCGTTGTAGTCCGTCAAGATGGTTTCCTTTGTAAAATCCGGCAAGTCGTTCAGCAGAAACTCTGTGATTTGCACGGAGGGGGAGGGAGCTGCGGTACCGTTATTAATGGTCAAGTTCATCCTGTCCGTGTCGTTGAGACTGCTGCCTGGTGTTGTCCGGATTACCGTGGTAGTGGAGCCCTGCCTCAGACCCAAGACAACTCCGAGGACAATGCCAATAATCACGAGAAATGTTGCGCACAGTCCCATAACTTGAATCATTCTGTTCTTGCGCTGCTGCTGTCGTCTGTGTTCTGGTTGGTAAGCTTCATCCACTTCGGACAGATCCAGCTGAGAGGCTCGGAATACGTTGCTGGGATGAAACCGCTCCGAGACTGGTTGTGCTTCTACCAACCCTTCACTCGGATGGGGCGGCGGTGATAGTTAATCTGTATCTGTAACACTCACGGAAATAACAGAATACTCATTATTGTTGTTGTTGTTGTTGTTGTTGGAAGGAGTGACTACCATGGCTTCCAGTTTCTGTGGTTGGGCATTGGCCAATTGAGTGGCATGAAACGTTTGGCGCCGTCTTGCAGATTCCCCAGGACGTCTGTGATATGCTCCGGGTCGCAAGAGTGCTGCTGTTTGCGTTTGTGGTGCCGTACTATTGGCTTGGTGGGCACTACTCTCTTCCTCTGTAGGCTGCTCTTCTTGTGCTGATGCTGTGGCAGACACAGGTTGATGCACATCATGTTCCGTTCCTGCCACCTTGCCGTTTTTCTTCGTCTCCCGGCTAGCTGTAGTATCAATAACAAATCCGCTACTAGCACTATTCAATGCCAGGTGGGCTGCAGCCACCCGGGTGTCAAAAAACTCCAGTTGATGTTGGTGGGTTTTGCTATCCTCATTGACATACAACGTTGGTTGTTGTTGTTGTTCTGATGCGTCACGAGGGCGTCTGCTGGACGCCCCTGGTCGCTTGGACTGGGTTCTTTGTGTCTGAGTTGCCTTGGACTTGTTGTTGTTGGCAGGCTGTTCTTCTTGTGCTGATGCTGCGGCAGACACAGGTTGATGCACATCATGTTCCATTCCTGCCACCTTGCAGTTTTCCTTCGTCTCACGGCTAGCTGTAGTTTCAACAACAAATCCGCTACTAGCACTATTCAATGCCAAGTTGACTGCAGCTACTTGGGTGTCAGACAATTTTGCCTCAGTTTTCTCCTTCATGATGGTATCGTCGCTTCTCATTGCTCCTTTATCAAGATGTCTTGCTGTTGGTATGGCTTTGACCGATCTGTTCGGCGGAGAATGTGCCCTCTTGTGCTTGACATTACTAAGGGTGGTACTAGTAGGAACAAGATCGCGTGGCTGTGCCGACAGCACTAACTGGACCGCCGCTTCCTGTGAAGCCGAGAGCAAGGCATCTTCTTGGCTTGTCCGCAACTCTTCCCTTTCACTGGCACTACTACTAGGCTCGACAGCACCCACCAAAGAGCTCTTGGCGTAACCTTCTTCCTTGCCCATGTTTCTTTGCCTGACAACAAGTAAGTGTTCCTTTTGGCTCATCCCTCTTGCCATGCATTAATTGCTGTCCGCGCAATCTGTACACGTACCGGTACCGGTTGGCAGAATTGCTTCTGCGCCTACCGACGGTAACGCTTCTGTTCTGTGATTCAAATCCTACTTCAACTGGTACAAATCGCGTTAAAATAGTTTGCAGAAGGTTGTCATTCTTGCAGCTGTCGTGCTCCCGTGACCAGTTTCAGATTCAATTCAGTTGTTTCAGATTCAATTAGACGCACAGCTGCTCATTTCTTGAGGCCCTGCGAATGAAAGGACACATAGCATGAGGTGAAGAAGCAGCATTAGAGGACTGTGAATGAAATGTAGTTCTCTCGCATTGGCGGTAAATCTTTACACATTCATCCCATCCAATCCCGCCTTCCCGCCTTGCACGCTTCTTCAGCAACCGACACACTACAGTCGTACCGGTACCGGTAGCTGTACTGGTACAAACGCCAGATGTTCATCTCATTCATACGTGTTCATTATTGATGTACTAGTAGCTTTTGATGCATCCATTGGTCCCCAAGACCTCTTGGTACATGTACAACAAACACCAGTGAATGGAAGCGTGTGAGTTGCTGTCGCTGTTAGTTGAGCAGCGAAGTTTGTTATCCACGCTTTCAGGAGAGAGTGGCCAGCAAAGAAGAGGTGGAGCTCAGTACTAGGTTCCGTGGGAAGCTCTTTGTATTATGGACCAAAACATCACGGCGGGCTCTTTGCATCTTGCATCCCAACCAGCAATCCACAAATCATCCTTGGGTGATGTTTCTATGGGAAAAGAAGAGTCGACAAGACAAGGATGAGTTCCAACGATGACAATGGCAATGGCAACGACCAAACGGGAGGCGACCACAACGAGGGGCACGGTTCGACCCTGACCGTGCGGGAAAGCCAGGACGAGAATACCGAGGAGGGTAGCCCGTTCGTTCCTACCGAATGCATGTGCAATTCTGATGAAATGGTTGCCACGCAGTCGGGAGACGATAGTCTAGTTCCGCCGCCAGCGCAACGACCTGTCCACTCTGAACAGTCTGGGTGGGAAGATGCTGGTACAAAAGTTTCAATGGTGGTGGGCGACGGCGATACGTTTGCTGCCGCCAAAGTGGTGGTGAGCACTCAAGAACCCACGCTGCATCGGGGGAAAGTAGTAATGATGGACATTAGAGCTGCCACACCAGCACAACAGGCCATGACGGACTTGGAGGAGGGAAAACCTGATGACTTCCCAAATGCTGGCAATCTGCAACAAAAACAGCCCACGACACAACAAACAACGATGCAAACAGCAGAAGATGTCGAGACATTCCACGCCCTCATTGTCGGTGAAATTCAACCACTGCCCACGGACGACGCCATTGGGAGTGGTCGTCCCGGTGCATTCCCTGTGGCGGGAACGCCCCACGAAAGACTCCGACCGTCAAACCTGTCCGAGACTGTACTAGACATACAAGAAGAAGAAGAACCAGCTGTCATTGAGGGTGCTGTGTTGGTGTCTGGGGAAGAAGCCAATGAATTTACAGACCTAGAAGATACAAGCGTTACCGTTGCTTGGGAAGAACCAGCAGAAGTACTGGAAGGCAAGATACTACCCGAGAGGAGTGGTGCGGATGCAACAGTACCTGGCCATTTCTGTCTCTTACACAAGCGCACTATAGCCATTGTCGCAGTGGTGCTATTGTTGTTGGGCATTCTCTTGAGTCTCTTGTCGACCTCACTGCTTCCTTCATCTAGCTGTGAAATGTTGACAAAAGGCACTTCTTGTCACCGCAACCAGACAGACTCCACGACAACCGCCATAGTCTTTGAACCTTTTCGACCAAACTTGCCACCCTCTGTGATTACTGGAATCCAGGAGATTGCAAGTCCCTACTACCTGGCCAATGCCTGGATGCAGCAAGATCCACACTTGCATACATACTCTGATAATAGGCAAATGCAGAGATTCAAAATGGCCCTGTGTTACCATGCTTTGGGCGGGCCCCTCTGGTACCAAAACGATCATTGGTTGTCCTACACAGTGCCAGAGTGTGAGTGGTTTACAAAACACAATGCTACAGAGGAACCGATTTGCAATGAAAACCACGAACTTGTCATTTTCAACATGACATCCAACAACATGACGGGCCAGTTCTTTCAGAGCACAAACTTGAACTGGCCCAATGTACGTGTTTATGATATCTCCTTTAACAACCTGTATGGATCTCCACCCGCAATGGTCAGTGCTGGTGCCAGCAACTTGGAAGTCTTGGTGATTAGTCACAATCAATTCCATGGTAAATTGTCCGCTGGGGGAGGTTTCTCTGCCTTCAATTTGAGGGTTGTTAAACTGGACAGCAATCGACTGTTCGGCTACCAACCAATGGTGTACCTCTTGCTTCCCAAATTGGAAATTCTGAATATCAGTGGGAACTTGTACGGCAGAGAAATCACCACCTACCTCAAGCATTGCAAGAACCTAACCTACCTTGGTGTAGCCGACAATGTCTTCACAGGGGCTATCCCATCTGAGCTGGGTTTGCTGACTCATCTTCAGAGCATTGATGTTTCTGGCAATGCAGAGGTGGATGGAGTGGTACCAACTGAACTGGGACTGTTGCCCAACTTGAGTACACTGAACATTGATGGAACAGCCATACATGGTGATATTCCAGAGTCTCTTTGTTCTAGGATTGACAATGAATCTGAACCAGCTTCTGAGATGATTTCAGCCACTTCTGATAGGATGACATTGAAAGTCAAGGCCAACTGCAGCCAAGTTCAGTGTTGCTTCTGAGATAGACAATCACGATCCTCGTCTGGCATTCATTCGAGGGCAGGCTCTTGCAACGATACGATACACGTGTGCACCTAATTCTGGCGGCACAGAATCAACGATTCGATTCAGAAATAGAAGCTTGAAATGAACTATAGTCCTCTGGTGGTGGTCTCGTGCAAGGCTGGGTGGTCTCGTGCAAGGGCTATCCCCGCCTCGTTGTTCTCATACCCACACGTTTCTATTTTGCAAATCCTGATCACTGCGTCTCCAGGCTGGACCGCTTCGAGCTGAGATGATTCAATTGATTCCATTCTACTAACTAGATTCAAGTTCAATGGCTAGAATTGGGCCAACAGGGCTGACGGGTAGAAACAGATAGACACTGCGCATGTTGGTGCCCAACGATTTGAGGGGAGAAACTAATCGGATGAAGGAAACGAATCACCGAAGATCCATGATGAACGAGAGGGGAGAACGCCCTTGGGACATGAAATCTGACGTTCTGTTTGACCAATTTTAAAATCGAGGGAGGGCGCACGCGAGACCAGCGCATGATGCAGAGGATCCATCGCGAGAGGGGAGAACGCCCTTGATACATGAATGCAATCTGACGTTTCTGTTCTGACAATAGCGAAAGATCGAGGGAGGTTGCATGCGAGGTCAGCGCATGATGCAGAGGATCCATTGCGAGAGGAGAGAACGCCCTTGATACAAGCAACATGAAATCTGATCATTAAAGATTGCTTTCAAGAAACCGAAATGTCAACAAGATCGAGGAAAGCCGGGCGCCTATTGATACGTTGCTTCTGGTATAATCCAGAGCAGGGCAGGTTATGCCGGATCTTTGAAGGATACCAGCTGGTGGCTCGTACGGTACGCTATAGAATCGAAGAGGGATCTTTCATTGACCACTTTCCTTGGGCAACTCCAACCTCTCACAATTTCAGGATACGTCCAAATAGCAAACACCCAACCTAACATGAAGCTTCTTGGGAACTTTCTTTCGGTGTCGTACGTGTGCTTTACCTTCCTCGCGGCTGCTTTGGCTGATGCAGACGGAGCCACTGGAGATTCAGTTCTCGGAGCGTTGCCCGTGATCGGACCCATTCGCATTGGAAAGGGAACTCTCATCACTGAAGCCGTACAGCAGCAAACAGGGAAAAGGTTGTCTATCTCCTCTGACAAGTTCACTTCGCACTCCAGCGTCCATGCGATGTACGATGGCACCTGGATCTCCTTTGTTGACACTGTTGGCTGGGGCGACGGCGATGGAGAGAGCGAAACTGCTATGCTGAACATGTTGAAGGAGATTGACGATAAGGACATCTATCCTCCTCTTGTCGTGATCTGGTCGTTGGACGCGTAAGTGTATGCTATGCAAGTCCACTACTTGAAGTATCTATTACTAACCGAATCGAGTCTTCCTCTCGGACACTGACAGGGAGACAAAGCTGTTTTTGGATCGCTTATCAAAGCTGTTCACGCAGTTTGCGATTGCTGTGAGAACCAATGATGACGACCGCGTAGACAACCATGCCGTTGATGAATTGGCACAGTACAAACCTCTTAAAGTGTTCTATCTGCCAGAGTTCTTGAAGGCATCGGCTTCATCCAGTCCCCAGCGAAAGGAATCAGCCAAAGTTTCCCGTCAGGAATACGACCATGCTGTTTCCTCAATCCTCGACTTTTACGAGGGAATGACACCAAAACGGGCCAACATCAACTTTGACGCTGACATGTTCAAGGGAGAGATCGAAAACCAGCTTGTGAAGACGGAAAGGAAGGAGGAAGAGGAAACCGCAGAGAAGCCATTCACTGTTCATCGACAGAAAGACGTTGACTACGAGCGCCCGGATCGTACCCTCAAACAAGAATGGGAATGTTGGGAAAGCTGTAGCTTCTGGCGATGCAAAACAAAGTGCAAAACAATAGACTTCTACGAAGATGTAATTGTGAAGGATACCAAGACAGTGACCCTGGACGCCTGGACGTACCCATGAAAAGGACCATCGTCACAAAGAAAACGTTCAAAAGAGATGTGTACGACATTTACAAGAAGCTTGCCAGCGGTATTCAAGTGCTTATTGAGAAGGGCCATTATGGACCTTGGTCAATGGTCGGTGAAGATGTAGTTTCGGACACCTCTGAGGAAGTCGCCGCCGCGTAATGAAACCAGATTGCAGCTTCTCTGGATAGTCGTCGTCGTCGTCGTCGTCGTCGTGAGTAGGACTATGAGAGTACTAGTATGAATCTGGAAATTAAGTCAGCGGGAGCTGCGATACCTCGGCAGAAAGACAGATAGAAGAAGGATGACATGTTTGAGATTGCACGCTTCTTTCAAGGTAGCCCTGGCAACAACACCCGACTTCGCCGTGTGTTGCCGCCCCGTATCATTCCCTCATTATAACCTTCTTCTTTTTTGTTTAAGCTACCCCTGGCGACAACACCCGACGAACCATAATTTTACAGCTGTCACTCCTCTATGTACCTGTAACTATTGTAGCTTCGGCTGGCTTAATGTATTGAGTGCACTAACCTTGAATAATCATGATTTATTCCTACCCCTAAATCTGTAGAACCTTCAATTTCCAGTTTTGTTGGCTTACGCCTATCTCTACCCCTATATTTTGGCTTCACCGGAACAGGAAACAGGAAACAGGAAGCAGGAAACAGGAAACAGGAAACAGGAAATACCAAAAAGGGGGTGAGGGCTCAAGTCAGCGGGAGCTGCGATACCTCGGCAGAAAGACAGATAGAAGAACGATGACATTTTTGAGATTGCACGCTTCTTTCAAGGTAGCCCTGGCGACAACACCCGACTTCGTCGTGTGTTGCCACCCGGTATCATTCCCTCATTATAATCTTCTTGTTTATTTAAGCTAGCCCTGGCGGCAACACCCGACTGCCGCCCGCTAACCATACTTTTACAGCTGTCACAATCATATGTACCTGTAATTTTTGTAGCTTCTGCTGGCTTATTGTGTTGAGTGCACTAACCTTGAATAGTCATGATTTATTCCTACCCCTAAATTTGTAGAACCTTCAATTTCCAGTTTTGTTGGCTTACGCCTATCTCTACCCCTATATTTTGGCTTCACCGGAACAGGAAACAGAAAATAGGAAATTGGATAGGAAATACCGAATAAGGGGGTGAGGGCTCAGGCAGATAGACTGCCGAGATCAAAATTGAAATTGTGAGAAACCGAAATTCACCAAAACAGGGGGATCCCACAGACACAAAATTTGCCATTAAAGGGGTAGAGGACTCAGGCAGTTAGACTGCCGAGATCAGGCAGATAGACTGCCGAGATTATTTGTAGTAGTGGATGGCCTGTAGTATTGGTGGACTGGATCTTTGAAACGACTAATGGCAAAAGTTGCGTCTTTTCAGGCTGTCTCCATCCACGAGCTGCTCTCCAGCAAGATTCCGAAACGGGACTTAAAAGGTGTTAGTTTCACGCTTTTTGTTAGTTTCACGCTTTTTGTTAGTTTCACCCTTTTGTTAGTTTCACGCTTTTGGGTTAGTTTCCCGCTTTTTGGGTTAGTTTCACGGTTTTGGGTTAGTTTCACGGTTTTGAGTTAGTTTCACCGTTTCAGTCGTGTTTACATTGATTTACTATGACAGGATTGTACTTAGTTTCACGCTTTTGAGTTAGTTTCACCGTTTTTGAGTTAGTTTCACCGTTTCTGAGTTAGTTTCAACGTAATGAGTTAGTTTCAAGGAAATCGGGAATTTCCGTGAAACTAAGAAATGGTGAAACTAAGAAAACGGTGAAACTAAGTTTTTAATCACGTTTCGTGACCTTGCAGATGATGGCTTTCAGTTTCCTTCGTAACAAACAACAGCAGCAATAATATTTGAAAAGTGAGAGCTTGAAGCTTCCACGCTCTTAGCCACTGAATGCGACGGGATACAGCTTACAATTCAGCTTTACAGCTTTACAATTAGCAGGCTTATTCTAGAAAATAATCAATAACTGCTCACTTATTTGGAAATACAAACTTTACATCTCTTAGATCGTTAGATTAATCAGTACACAATGGTATTGTCGCATGGTAGCATGCGAGGTTATGAGATGTTACTCATTCTTATTCTTATATGTCTATCCCTTGTTATCATCAGTGGTAACCCCTTTTCTCGACTGGATTCGCTCGCAGGCAATCCCCTTGTCGATCCCCTGGATTCGCTCGAAAGCAATCTCTCTGTTCTTATTAACGATCGTAATCTCAATAAGGATCCTATCTTGGATTCGCTCGAAAGCAATCCCCTTGATTCGCTAAACGATGGACTCCTATGGGAGTCCACCTTTTGCAATCCCCTTGATTCGCTAAACAATGGACTCCTATGGGAGTCCACCTTTTGCGATCAACCAAGCGCTACTAATACTGCTACGGCTACTACTACTATTGCTTCTATTGCTTCTACTGCTACTACTGTTAACTCCATCGCGACTATCACCGGCAAAGCCTTGGCCATGCTCAGCTTCAGCATGGATCGATCGATCGGCCGAGTTAACAGAATTCATCGAAAAGTGAGATCCGTCTGCATATATGCGGATCGGCTTGTGTGTCATGCCTTGAGTCATGCTTCGAGAGCTATTTCCCTCTCTATTATCGGTTCGAACCGGCTGAGTCATGCTTGTGTTATATCTTCGCAAACCCCTCACTTTTTCATTTTGGATACGTACACGAGCGATCGATCGCTCCGTGTTGTTGTTGTTGCAGTTGGTCGTTTGAACCGGCTTGCATGTTGTTCGAATCTAAACGACAGCGGCAAAGATAACAGCACGAGCGATCTGTTAACAGTTTCGAAGCTAGTTTCAAAGCTACTTTATGTTAAAAGAGACATCGGATGTTACACAGGTCTGAAGAATCATTTTGGGAATTGACAAGTATGAGTCTGGGTCTGGATCTGGATCAAAATGTTTTGGCCGATTGAAGCGTGAAGAACAAGTTTGGTGATGCAAGAGAGCCACTGAAGAATAGTATAAACCTTTGAATCTTTAGAAGCAAGTTGTATAAAACCAAAGAAAGACAAACGAGCAAATCCGGCACCAGGAGACATAGACCAATGTAGGATATGGTGGGGAAAGATATGGGAGCAGAGACAACATCAGCCATATTTAGCGGTGAAACTGAAGAAAAGTTGCTCCCTCCAAAAATCAGGGCTTGGAATTCAAGTGTATTTGAAACATGTCTGTATAGCAGACTACATCTTCTCCCTCCAATACAAGAAAGGAATGAGACCCGAGATAGAAGGTAAAAATGGGCCAAAAGAATAGGCAATGAGAAACATGTTTGCCAAGTGTGTTATTTGGAAGCATCACATGAAAGCCCATTGAGGTAGCTGAAGAGAGCGGAGGTCTCATCAGAAATGAGATCTACTGCTGCCATGTTGACCTGCATGAATCAAATCATACCCAACATTGGGATGGCGTGTATAAACTCATCAGTGGCTAGAACAGGGACATCAGAGCGGACATAGGTAATCATGGCGGAAGAAGCAAGGTTGCCACCAGCAGTGATTGGGGCTGAGCTGGAGCAGCGGTGGTGGAGGAGTTTGCCACCAGAAGAGGGTGCCTTGTAAGAAACTTGCGGAACCCACGATGTTCACTGGTGAAATGAGCACTGGTGCCTGGGAAACCTTCCACAGTTGCGACAGTATTTAGCAACAACCTTCCCATCAACAGAAATGGTGTGTTGGGCATCATCGGGAATGTTCTCCTTGGAGGCATGGAAGCAAGCTTGTCTTTGATAAGAGTTGTGAGTTTGGAGTTGGTTTCAGCACTCAGACCGTTGTCCTTGGGAGCACCTCGCTTGGGCATGCTGGATCGTTTCTATGATGATCAGTAGCTCCACAATCAAAGCAGGCGCCTCCACAGGACGGGTACCGCCACTGGCTGATCCACTGTTTCGATCCTGATGAGACTCCCAACTTTTGCCTCAACTGCTTTGTCAATTGCTGCCTGGAAGGCTTGGCCTGGGATCCCTTGGATCCAAGATGTTGGGCAGGCTCATAAGTTTTCTGGTTGATGAGGACCCGATAGAGGGATCCAAGTCATTCAAAGTGTCGAGTGCTTCCAATTGTTTGTTCCATAGTTGCTATCAAATCCGTTGATGTCACTCTTGACAACAAGCTCATGGACTTTGGATCGAAAGTATGGACAACCACAGCCAAGGAGACCCCTCAAAGATGTTGCTGTTAGTTCAGGCATGGATCACTGGACATAAAGTTTAATCGAATCTCTTTGATGATCTTGCTTGCATCGACAACATACATGGAAACATTCTCCCAGGGAACTTGGTGATGTCCAAGTGAAGTAGCTTGCTTTAAGGGTTTCAATCTTACTGAGAGAAGGTCTGTATATCTTCTGCAGAAGCCAAGAGAAGTTGGGGCCCATTGTGTTTGGCTCTAGGAACATATGATTAATTCTTCCTGGAGTGCATCAGTGCAAGAGTTAAACAGCTTTTCCCGACCAGGCAAGGTTGGTTAGATCATACTGGCAAACAGGAGTTGCTGCAGATCCCCATTGGCATCGATGAGTTCTGACCCCATTGACTGTAGTCCTGATGCCATTTTTCCATCAAAGACTCTGAAACCTGTCCAGGAGCAGTGAACATGTTGATTTATTAATAGTGTTAGTATTAAGGTCTCACACAACAAGCTGGAAGACCCCTTCCATTCCATGCTCGTCATCATACTTTCAAAGGCGAAAGAGAGGCTAGCACATGAGACCAGAAGCATTGGACTCAGTCAGAGTGGAAGAATAGTAGACTGGTGGAATCCTTCAGTCTTTCTTGCATGCCAATTCGATGGCTGGAGTGTGGTGTGATGTTTCAGATGGTCGTCCAATGGAAACCCCTGAGGAATAGGGTGCTTTGAGGTTCCTTTCCCAGTCCATCAGAGCCAGATCCTGTCCAGGCTCCAGTGTGGTTGATACCTCCAAGCCGAGGGCTTCTGTAAGCTTGGTCTTCTCTTTGGTTTTCCCAATGTGCTGGAGGAGCTCTGGAATTGAACTGCGGTCATGGTGCTGCAGTCATGGTTGGAGGATCAGATGGTGGGATGATTGGATCAGATTCAAAGAAGGCTTGTCTGAAGCCTTGTGGACTGAACAAGGATGCTGGTGCTGGTGCCGCTGTTGCTGATGGAGTTGTAGAAGATGAGGTGCTGAAGCAGAGGAAGCGTCGTCAAGGTCCTCAATTGAGAATCAACAAGAGAGGAGCAATGGCAGCGGCAACAAGAGCGGCAACAAGAGCAGCAGCGCGGTGGATAACAAGAGCAGCGCGGTGGATATCCAGTCAATCGAGTCAATCGAAGTTGGAATTTATGAGCTTTATCGTTGTTCTTCGCGTGTTCGGCGAATCGGTCGCGTCGTGCGGATCGGTCGTAATCAAACGAACAACTGCAAGCCAGCAGTTCGAACGACCGATTCCAGTTCTAGG
>CAICTM010002119.1:0-18109 GCA_903772945.1 Seminavis robusta
GTGCTGTTGTGCTGATTGCACTAACCTTAAATATTAATGATTTATTCCTACCCCTAACTTGTATTGAATCATCAATGTTCAGTTTTGTTGGCTTATGACTATCTCTATCCTTATACTTTGGCTTCACCGGAATAGGAAATAGGAAATAGGAAATTCGGTTTTTTTCAGCGTTCGTCTCTTGATTCGATTCCTTTGTTCCAGCTCCCTACTAGTAGACTACACTCAGTTACTTCGCAATTGGATCCTTATGACTAAGGCTGCCGTATAGTTACTGTTGCCAACACTACCGAACACACTCAGGTTCGGCTTTGCTCGCTACACTCCGGTACAAGTACCTTGCATTGGATCCTTATGACAAATACATGCATAACCGAATATTGTCAATCCAGCCATTGTAGCCGGCTGCCGTATAGTTACATCGGCGACAGTGGCAACAGTACCGAACACACTCAGGTTCGGCTTTGCTCGCTACACTCCGGTACAAGTACCTCGTATTGGATCCTTATGACAAATACATGCACAACCGAATATTGTCAATCCAGCCATTGTAGCCGGCTGCCGTATAGTTACATCGGCGACAGTGGCAACAGTACCGAACACACTCAGGTTCGGCTTTGCTCACTACACTCCGGTACAAGTACCTTGCATTGGATCTTTATGACAAATACATGCACAACCGAACATTGTCAATCCAGCCATCGTAGCCAGCTATCATAGAGTTCATCGATGGTGACAGTGGCAATAGTACCGAACACACTCAGGTTCGACTTTGCTCGCTGCACTCGGTTACCTCGCATTGGATCCTTATGACGAATACACCAAGTCGTTGACATGTACATACAGGAAAATGGGTACCGACACAGGAGTCACCACCAAAACACTAGGAAATAACACTGGAGGGATGAATCCGATAGGAGGATCCACTCTCCTCTGTGCGTACGAGAGTTGTCGTGTAGCCTCCTCCTGTTGCCATTCAATGACTCGACGACGATCTTCTCCGTGCGTTCATGCTGTTGATAGGGCTGGAGTTAATAGAGGGATCTTTCGTTCGTTCGACAATGGGATTTCCTCGGCCGTCGGCAGTGCAGCAGAGAAAACAACAAATAGATATGAGTTTTGTTTTCTGTGCTGAACTGGAGACGACCGGAGACTTACCCTTGCTTTTCAAATTGCACCAACTTGGCCATCGTGGGCCGAGAACTGACTGCCATCCCATGGTCCATATGATTCAATGAGGGATGGCTTTCGAATCTGCACCGGAGAAGGACGGCTTGGGTGAGCTTGAATAACAGAGATAATAGAGGTGCGATCGATCGATTCGATTCGAATAATTAAAACCAACTCACCTGTTGACGGCCGAGCTCGGAATTCTCTCCTGTTTACCATAGGAATTGAATGAGGGAGAGAAGTCAGCGCTGTACCTTCAATTAACACTCTTGATAATAGGCTTACCTCATTGCGATCCATTCGATTGATCGTTCCAACACCATTCTTGTCGGCCAAGCTTGGATTTCTCTCCTGTTTGCCATAGAAATTCCACGAGGGAGAGAAGTGAGTGCTGCGCCTTCAAGAATGGACTCGAGTGCGTCCTCTGTAACCTTAACCTTAGTAACTTCAACGGTTCTTTTATCCACGAATCGATCTAAATCTTTCGAAAGGGAACCTGTTACTTAACGATACACATGACCGTTGATTCTGCAACTGAAGTGCGGGTACACTAATTTACACAGTAAACGCGAGCCAATCGATTTCAGAGTGCAACTGAGGGGGTAACCAAAAGGTGCGTTGTCTCCATGAGACGTAATAGAAAATAGAAAATAGGAAATAGGAAATAGGAAATAGCATTAAAGGGGTTGAGAACTCAGGCAGTTTACCTGCCGAGGTAAAGGGGTTGAGAACTCAGGCAGTTTACCTGCCGAGGTATTAACTACTACTGTACCATGTTCTACAACAATATCATCGCTGCCTGGGTGCTTATCGCAGCATCTGTGTCCTCGGCTCAAATGGTCAAGTTTGATGTCTCCATTTTGATGTCTCCATCGGTGAGTTCTACATTCAGTGCTCCAAGGGAGCCTACTGTTTGATCGACGAGAACAGCACCTTTGACAGTCTCAGCTATCCCACAGCGGTGGAATCGAATCAGATGAAAGTAGGTTTTCCCCTTCAAAAGAATATTATTTTGAAGGAGATGGTGGATATTTGAGTGGGGTGCACTGTCAAGCGGGCACATGCTATTCTACATGTGACGAAGCATGCGTCTGCGTCACGGATCCAACAGTTGTCCCAGTTGTCGGCAGCAACAACTCAACATCATACAACTTTGGAAGTCTTTCCCCTGATAGTCCCAATGCAGTTCCCTGTGCCATCACTCAAAGTTTCCTGATGCTGACATTGCGACCCCTGGCGAATTTGTCACGTACGAGAGCTCTGTTCAAAGTCCTGGTCTTCTGGCTTTGCGGTGCACTGACCAATACGCCACCTGTACTAGTGTCACCAGCCCCGACAATTCCTACTTTACCTCTGGTGCCACAGTGAGTGGCGACTATTCGTATGCGGAGGATTTCCAAGATTGCAGCCATGTTAATGGAATCTGCTACATGAGTTGCGATCCCAGGTGTGAATGCCAAGAAACCAATGCAGCTGGTGAGACCCTACCCTGTAAAGAGGGGACTCCTCCCACTTCATCTCCTACTGTAGCCCCAGCCACTGAAACAGCAGCATCCCCAGCGCCAACAGCTGCTTCTGCTGCTGCTTCGACCACCCATGTAAGGTCGACAATGGCCATTCTTGGGTCAATGGTTGCCATCATTCTATGGTAAAGAATTTCGATGATGTCTCGCGGCGAACGACATTGGAGCTGCTTAGCTGATTTGAAAATAGATAGATGTTAAGGGAACTACGAGTAGACAGCCAATAAAAGTGTCCCTGTTGGATAGATGGTAGTGCACCACCATAGCTCAAAAAGATCCGTACTAGTAGCCGACACCACTCGATCCTCGCCGAACATATCAGTTCTCGCCTATTTTGTGCCAATTGCTTGCGGGCACAAGAAGCAAAGCCGAATCAGAGGGCAGACTCGACTCAATGATCGGATAAACACTGCTTGATGCTGCAACTCTGGTCCAGTCAGCGGAAAGCAAAGCCGGATCGGAGGACAAACTCGATGATGCATTACAAGGATGATCGGATAAACACTTCTTGACTGCTGCACCTTTCGTCCAGCCAGCGGATCATGTCATATTGCATTTTATCCACCAACGGTGATGGCTCTCCCATCAAACCGTGTCGAGCTGGGTATCGCTTGAGCGCCATATCCTGGGATCGGGCAATCCTGCAAAGGTCCACTGCACCTTGATTGTTGACGGTTGTGTCTTCGTCCCCAACCATGGCAAAGCATGGGCAAAAAACATCCTCGAATTGCTCCTGAAGTAATCTTTCCAATTCAAACAATGTTTGGACTGTTCCCAGCCTACCTTTGTCTCCCACTTGGTGAGGCTTCAACTTATCCTTTTCACATTCTTCGGCAATCGTGGGATCTCTATAATTGTAATTCTTGCCAATTGGAATGGCTTCTAATTTGGGAAGGGCAGCTGCCAATTGCTTTGTAAACATCTTTGTCAGAAACGGCGTAATCAAGGAAATCTTGAGCATGGGCGCCATGAGGATAATCCCCGATACCAAGTCTTTGCGTCGAAGGGACACATGAAGGGAAAGATTTCCTCCCAGGCTGGATCCGATCAAAAAGAGCTTGAGACCAGGATTGCCTCCATCAGGTCCCCTCTTGGCCTTCTCGGCTGCAACCCTTGACACGTATGACTGAAAAGCATATTCAGTAATCTTGGTGGCAAAGTCAATCATCTTCTCTCCACTCTCCAAATATCCTCGCAACCCTGAAGTTAGGCCATGGCCAGGCAGATCCGGTGCCATGAAGGCATACCCATTTGCTACCATCAAGTCAGCAAGAATTCTCGACGTCGGAAAGGTCCCGTGGGCGTTCCATCCATGGAAAAAGACAATCAATGCCTTGGGCGGAGTTCCTGAATAGGTCGAGACGGGATCATAAGTGTGCAAACAGCAGTCAATATCACCAATTGACACCGTTTCCGAAACAAATGGCACTCTTGGCGGCTTTTTCATCCCTTTCAGAGCCCCCAATCCTCCCATCAGAACATTACTGGTGTTTGACGCCGCCATTGCTGGATTAATGTTCAGAAATAAATTTGACAATGTATTCTTCATGGTTAGATTCTCTTGTAGTTAGTCAATGCAGAAGATGTGGGAGATGATGGGAAGAAAGAAGAAAGACCGAGTACGACCTCTTTTGCAATTGGATCCAAAAGTATGTGACTGGAGAGCTGCAGGAACAATCCGTTTGATGGCCAAGAAGTGAGTGCTCTGGAGGCATCAGTTCAAAGACATGTTGTACCAGATACAATCATGGGAAGTCCTTTTGACAGCGACCTCAGCTACACTGTACTACTGGTAGTACCACTGACTTGACTCGACTCGGTTGATGGCAGCTGTTGATGGAAAGTACTGTTTTCTGATAGCATTCTGAACTTCCGAAAGACACGAGTCAAGGGGCTGACGTACCCCCAATCAGTGAATTATTCGTTCTCATCATCAGTTGAGGTCGACAGCCTGCACTACTGGTGAAAATGAGGAGTGCGGAAAGCTCAGGAGATACTGGGAACCTTCCGAACGTCCGTTGTGGTGGGAGGTTACGGACGGCAGCAAGTTCAACTACTTTTTTCAGTTTAGAAGGGAGGTCTACCGGAACCTCCAGCTAGCTAGAGAGTAGGGTACTAGTTATCTATGGAAGCCATTTTGTTGCTACACACTTGACGCATTGGGAAGCCTCGCCAAATGCTTTGCGGTTGTGATTTCAAAACTAAGCTCCCGAAGTGCCCTTTCTTGAAGAGTGAGTCATCACGTCCATGTTTTGCTTGTCCTCAACGCCACTCCCCCCAATCCCAGGTTGGAGGGGCTTGGGGTATGCTGGCCCAGCTGATTCTATGAGCTAAACTGGTCCCTAAACCACCTACACAGACCCCAATCATACCTACTTCTTTCAAGACCAAAAGAAAGTCTAGCAGTAGTGCACAGTTGAAGAGACTTGAGCCAACATTTCTAATACTAAATCCTAGTATGGTATTCTGATGCAGCGGAAGGAAACTATTGTTTTTTGTGCATCTTCTCTTGGCAATCAGATGATGTATCTTACGTTTCTTGCGTTCTACGCTGCCGCACAATTATTGAAGACTGTACCAGTACGGCACAGGCAACACGTCGGTCTCTCTTGTGGAGAACAACAGATATAGCTAGCTGTAGTATTCTCTATTATGTTATATTAATTGCTTTGGTCTGACTCTAGTTCTTTCATGAGTTCTTCCTTGTACTTTTGTCGCATAACTGGGAAGAACGTTGCCACCAGACCACCGTCAATGCCTCCCTGCAGGAGCTTTTCCAGCCCATGAGTGGAATGTTTGCATCTATGGTCTGTCACTCGATCCTGTGGGAAATTGTAGGTTCGAATCCGTTCACTGCGGTCTCCTCCTCCCATGAGACTACTTCGTTCCGCCCCTCTTGCTTGATCTTCTTGTTGCTGTACGTGTTGTCGTACTCTTGCGGCAATCAATTTGAGTGCTTTTGCCTTGTTTTTGTGTTGACTTCGTTCGTCTTGAATGGATGCCGTCAATCCCGTGGGTATGTGTGTGATTCGGACGGCACTGTCCGTGGTATTGACATGTTGTCCACCGGCCCCCGATGCTCGCATGGTTTCAATTTTGAGTTCGGATGTGGGCAAAAGCGCTCCTGTATTTGCCTCTGGCAACGATGGCAGTACGCCCACGGAGCAGGCACTGGTATGAATGCGGGTATCATTCACGGGAACTCGTTGAACCCTATGAACCCCTGATTCAAATCGGAAAAAGCCATAGGGTCCGATTGCTTCGTCGTCTCCGTCATCCAGTGCCATGATTTCGGTAGATCTGCCACTAACATGAAGCGTGGCTTCCTTGATCCCCCCCAGATCGGTTTTGCTACAACTCATGATATCGACTCTCCATTTCACAGCTTTGGCGGATTGTAGAAACGTCTCCATTAATTCAGCCGCAAACAAGGCAGCTTCATCTCCCCCCGTTCCCGCTCTGATTTCTACAATGGCATCACTTTCGTAGTCATCTTCGTCTCTTGGCAAGACAGCCATCATGATGCGTTGTTCCATGGTATCTTGCGCATGGGTGATTCGTTCCACATCTTGTTGACATTCTCGCTCCATTTCGGCATCGCCGGCTTCTGTGGCTTCTTGCAATAATTCCTGGACACTGGTCAGTTCTTCTTGCAATGCCGCTAATTTTTCATGAAGAGAAACGATGGGTGCTAACGATGACATTTCTTTGCCCAATGTGGAGAAATCGGTTCCATCTGGATGATTTAATTGTTCCACCACAATGGAATGTCGTTGCACCATGGAATCCACTCGTTGTACCACTGCCTCGGAAAGGATGGTGCGAACCAAAAGGGTATTATGACGCTGAGGTATTCTCATCCAGCTGTGGGATGCCGTTGGTATCCTCGCTGTTGCTGCTGCGCCTGCTATTAGGGAGGAGCAAGAACGGTACATTCTCCCAACATGGCTCATTGTTAGATAGCAAGGCGGGAAGAGGAGTTGGATAGATTGTACCGTAACTAAATACTAGCTAGCAGTATGGATCCATCAAAGAACGGTTTTGAGAAAAATGAGGGTTCTGGGTCGTCATTGGGAGTTTCCTGTGGCCGGTAAACGGCCGACGGGCAGACGCGTATCTTTATTAGCCGCCTTTTCGCCACCCAACAACAACAACAAACAACCACGCCAATCCACCACGCTATACCGTTACTTGTCCATTACTTGCTCGGCCTGTTGTTGCGGCTCTTCTCGAGCCGATCTCCGAGTGCGAGGGCCACAGCTAGCTAGGTAGACATCCCTCCGTCTCGGCGCTGTTAGAGACGAACTGGAGTTCGAGAGACTAGTCAGTCTGATCGCAGCAATGAGCTCTTCCGAAGAGTCGTCGGAGGACGAGGAGAGCATTGCCCGAGCTCCTTATCCAGCTCCCGTGCCAGCTCCTGCTCCAGCACCCATGCCCATTGCCAGGGCGCCTGTGCCGGTTCCAGCACCGCTTTCCGTGGCTCCTTATCCAGATAGAGTGCCAGAGAGTCAACCAGAAGCTGCGAGTATGCCAATGCCACAACCACAACCAACGGCTCCCAGTACTACTATTTCGATCGAGCCTCAACCAATGACTCCTGTCCACCACACCATCAGCGAGACAATTAACCATGACGAAGAACCACAACAATCCAACGATCATCATCATAATGCACTTGTTGTCATGAATGGCGACGACAAACCACCACCACACACTAAATTGACGGCCGCTGCCGAGCTGATCCACACGCTCGACACGGCGGCTGCACAAGCCAATGCGGCCACGGCAGCAACGGCATTGGATGCCGAAAAGGCGAGAATCTCAGCACGAACCGCTGCCGAAATTGTAAGACGGTATACTACAGGATCGCATCCTCGAGAAGGCACCGCCTTTGATGATGCTGGGCCACTCTCTCCTCAATTGAAATTGCAACATCATGCCAGTACGCCCGTGGCAATTAGTGCCGGAAGAGCACCCATGTCCATGTCCATCAACACGTCGTCCTTTTTTAGCAGCACAGCCGACAATCACAGCCAAACTGACAATACTAACAACAACCATAATAGTAATAATGGATCCAAAACACCGAATGGCAACAACAACAACAACAATCATCGAACAGCCATTACACCCATGAAGTATCATTTTCCAAAAACACCGCCTTCCACGGCCAGTCTCATTGCCAATTCACATGTCGAAGATTCCTTGTCGTTGTCACTTGAGCTGGAACGAGCCAAACAAGCACTTGAAGGAGAACGAATGGCACATGATGAAACCAAAAATATTCTTGCGGAAGAACGATCCAAAAAGAATCTAGTATTGCAAAAACTACAACGACTCGAAAGTAATATGGAAACACAACGAGAAACCATTGGGCGATCGGAGGATGCATTGGAAGAAGAACTGGAACGAACACGATTTCGTATGGAAGCCGCCGAAGAAGATGCACAGCTGGCATTGGATTTTGCCAAGGAAAGTCAAGAGGGAAGAGAAAAATGTGAAGAAATGCTGGAAGAAGCAATGGCAGAAATACAATCTCTGCGAGAACAGTTGGAGAATATGGCATTTTACACCGTCGAAGCCAGCCATCACAGTGAATTTCCACAACAACAACAACAGCAAGGGTACTACCAACAGCAACAACAGCAAGGATACTACCAGCAGCAGGAAGGAAGCTACCAACAACAACAACCACAAGAAGGATACTATGACAGTGGGAACAACACCGATGGTGGGTATTATCCTGCCGAGGAACAGCAGCAACAAGAGTATCAACCTCAACCGGAAGCTGAACATCCCCAGGAGCAACCCGAAGATGCACAGCCACAACCACCACCACAATACGAGGAGCAGGAATACCAGGAACAGGAACCACCGCCGACACCCACTGCGAAACAACATCTCGATCAAAGCAACGAGGGAACGCCTAAACACGTTCATTTCTCGGATCCAATCAGCTTTTCTAAATCACCCAGCGAAGACTCATTTGAGCCCAAGGAGCCACCTCTGCAAGAGATTGCTGCGCCTGCCGTGGACATGGTCGAAATGGAGGCACTCGACGAGGAACCACTTTCTCCGCTCGAAGAGGACGCAGAATTTGGCATGCCAACGACGACACCTATTACGACCACTACACCGACAAGACCTGCTCGTCCTCTGGTATCAGCCGGTCGAAAGTTGCTACAGAAATCCACTGGAAAGGATTACAGTGTCCATGTGGACGATATGACCTATTCCTTCGAATTTACGCCGGAGAAATCAGCTGAACGAAGGCAGCGACTGCGGGATCAATTGAAGCAGCTCGACTCGACAGTAGTAATTCCAACCCCAGACCGAACGCCTCCGCCACAACAGAAACACTTGCAATTCACTACCAATTTCTACGACTTGTGTAAGAATGCAGCCGAAATCATCAAGGCGAGTGGACATCGGTTGGAATTAGATGGTCAGTGGTTCCGAGAAGCCACGTTCAAGGAATCGGAGGAAGAAGAAACAACTCATCTGGATACGCTTGCTAAGCAGTATTGCCAGTCCGTGGAGGTGAGATAAAGCGACATTTTCCAAGTTCGTTCTCTTCAGTGACTTTGAGCTGGAACTAACCTAATTCTTGCTATCTATCTCTCTTTGAAGGTTAAAATATCACGGCAAAAGAGCGAGATAACAGAGCTCGAGTCGTTATGCTCGTTCTTGGAAGAAAGCGTTGCCAACGCGGCCAGCACCGCAACGGATGACTACGGGGCTGATTCGGGCGGTGAAGGCAAGTGGAATTCTAGCTGGACATAACACGGTAATAGAGTAGCTATCTAGAACTACACGTACTTGTAATTTGTGTTGGCTACTAGCCTTGATTGGGTGCTGTTGTGGCATCGAATCGTATCCTAGCAATTGGATTGAAGATTCTTAGTGCATGCAAAGAAGCCAGAAAATGATCTTTCGCAAGTATTTTTCATGGTGTATTGCGCATTGCTTCTGCTTTATTGGCACGGGTGGGCAACAGCATCCAAGAGTTCGATCTCGCACCAAACATTCGGCTTCAGCAGCACAAAAACTGAAGCAACGGCTACCGTACCGTACGCTTGGGTGCTCAGTCGAGAAAAGCCGACAAAGGTTTCATGATCTACTGTTCTCTACTATTTGGCCGTCCAGCCAGATTACACAAAAATGCACGATTATTAATCGTCATCTCGACACACCTCTCAAACACCTACTGCTTTTACTTTAACTTAAATCAGTGCGGCTACAATGGCAGAGATACCGGCAGCGACGGCAACGCCAGTTTCGTAAGCACCACTTTTGGATGCAGTGTTGCTGGGGGCGCCTCCAGTGCATGGTTCTGCTCCAGCGAAAAAGTTTTCGCCATCAGCCTGGAGCATACCACCCACATCAGCACAATTAATTCCCATGCAAGCATAGTTATCCTCGAAGGCCTTCTTGACAGCAGCAAAATCCACATTGGCACCACTTCCAACCTTCATGTTGTTGTAAACAGTGGAAGCATCACCAGCATTGCAAGAATGCAAGACAGGAAGGACAGATGCAGCAAAGACAGCACCTTCAGCCTCAGCCTTCTCTGTCATACCACTCTCCTGGCCGATGATGTGGGCATAACGAATAGTTCCTTGGACAAGAGGAATAGTCATCAAAGAGGTGATTTTAGGAACAAGTGCCTTGGCATCATCACACTTTCCTTGCTGCAAATGTTGCTTTCCAGCGCTGAAAAAATTGAAGATCTGGGTATTAACTCCAGCAACGCCATCATCACCGCAAGTACCAAAGTTGAGGCATCGCTTCTGGGCCAGAGTGTAGAGCAAGACTCCCTCCTTTGCGTTTTGCTTGGTGAGAGATCCGGTGTAGAAGGCTACCGCTTCGTCCCAGGCATGGACTTGGTCATCATTGCAATCATCAGTGGAGCAGTTGTTGTTGCAGTCATCCACAGCATCTTCCAATTCACGGATAACATACATCCAGATGTTCATGTAGGCAGTTCCCTTCTTGATGGCCTCTGCGTAATGATGGAGATGACAAATAAACGAGACGCGTTAGAGAACGGAATAATTGATTTGGTGGAATAGCAATTCGTCATCGCACAGCCTCACCATTGGTTCCTTCAGTCTGGTACTTGGAGAAATCGGCACCTCCATTGGTGAAAGCGATATTGGCGTTGTTGAAAGCCGCAAGGACCCATTGGTTGGCATAATCGAATGCTCCATAATAATCATAGAATTTTTTGTAAGTGTCGTATGGGCACTTTTCACATTCATACATCTTGGCTTTAGCCTGGAGGCTGAAGCCCTGAATAGTACGAGCATTTTGATTTCCAGTGCTAACATCGTAGGTGTAGGTGAAAGGATCATTAGCTCCCGCCTTGATATCTCCAGAAGGGGCAAAACATCCGGTGGTGACTGGATCAGGGCTGGCTCCGACTTGGCAAGTAGAGTAAGTTGCTTGCACATTGGAGGTCTTGTACTGCACTCGGATAGTGGTATCACCCTCTTCGGCAACGTCTAGCACATTTCCAAGAATTTCGTCTCCGTTGGCATTTTTGCCTGTAACTTCCACACCCTTTTGCACTTCAGAGGTGAGGGGGGCAGAGAGCTGGAGGACAGCATACGTCTTGCTGTATGCACCGTTGGTATAGATGTCCTTGGCACTGGCTCGGCCCTCGTCGGTACCAGCAGCCAATTGCTGCTCGATGGCTTGTTGATCCAAATCAATAGCAGCCTAAGAAAAAATACAGAAGGAAAGGTTAATGCTAGCGCCCGAGGAGAAATTGGATACCCCCAAAGATAATGGGTTGGAAACAATGGCATGATGATGCCAGTAACTTACGTGATCAGTCACAGCGGTTTGAGGCTCATACGAGATGAAGAGTTCCTCAGAGAGCTGACGATCAGTTCGAAGGGGGGTGGCGCCAGCTTGGCTGAGCAACAAGGTAAGGAAGAAGGCGTTGATTTTGAACATCGTTGCTAAATACTAAAGGAGTGGATAAAGCAATCAATTTATGATGGTCAAAAGAAGGAGAGCGGTGCTTCAAATAAAGCTGTTGGACGGAGACGATGGTGAAAGATCCTTTGGGAAGTCGTCGCTGGCCAATCATTTGTTTCTTGGTTTCTACCCCTTTAGAAGCTTACGTGGATTTGTACCAGAGTGCTCTACTCGTACCTTGGACAGCTGTCACAGTAGCATGGTGGAGAAAAGATCTTCAAGCTCGCCGGACTCGCAAGATCAATGACACCATGGCCATCGATCAGCGCTGCCATCCAGACGCCGGCATCCGGACAGCAACACGCGTCCAACACGCGTTTCTTGGAGAAAGATCATACGATTGATTGATTGATCATGCATGCATGATGTACAGCCACAAGCTACTGGTAGTTAGCTAGAGCTAGCTAGATAGAGTAGCTGGCCTGTTCAGGGGCGAGATTTGGAGATGGAGGGTTCTCAAAGTACGTTAGGGAGGAGGATGATACGGTACCATACCTGCTGTTGTCAGCTCTGACCAAGAAAGGGATATATGCGTCAACGTTGCGTACAAAGAGAAAGCAATTACATGCACTACAGCAGCTTTCCATGTGCACCCCAGCAGCCCTTGGAAAGAACTCCAGAACCAGAGATATAGGATCCTTTGCCTGTTTTCTAGCTAGCTAGACATTGACTGCAAAGTTTCCCCCTCTCAATACTCACGATAGCAGTCATGATGACTGCAACATATAAATTGTAACTAATCATTGTAACGAAATTCTAAATCAAAGGAGGCTCCATGAACTAAGCTGGGGCACAAGCTTACGTCATTTCGGGCTCGGCAGCACCGTCGTATTCCTTATCGCTTCCCTTTTGGCTGACCAGAAGGGCCACAATGATAAGCAGAGCAATAATTCCGATCGTAAGGCCAACCGCCAAGCCAACATTCGGTCCATCATCGCTGCTAGCGGTTTTCGTGGCGCTGGAACTGGAGCTGGTGGAACTACTGCTGGAGCTCGAAGAAGAAGAGCTGCTGGATGAAGTAGAGCTGGTTGAGGATGACGAGCTTGATGAAGAAGAAGGTTTGTAGTCACATGGTTCCGCTTCGTGAAGGTAGCCATCAGTCACGGTATCAACCAAGCCTCCAACATCGGCACAGGTAATTCCAAGGCACGCATAGTTCTTTTCAAAGGCAGTCTTGACAGCACTGAAACTGGCGGTACCACCATTACCCACACGCATGTTTTGGTAGACATCTTCAGCATCTGTTGGGCTGCAAGCATGCAACATTGGTAGGACAGATGCAGCAAAGACAGCACCTTCGGCCTCGGCCTTTTCTCGAATATCGTTTTGTTTGTCCATTACATATGCATATCGGATGGTTCCCTGGATGAGAGGGATGGTCATCAACTGGGTGATGCGCTCAACGTTCTTTTTGACGGCATCGCAGTTTCCAAGCAAAAGATCTTGCTTTCCAATGCGAAAATTCTTGAAAATTTCAGCATTCACTTTGGCCATTCCAATTTCTGGGCCACTAGTGAGGCATGTTCCATAGTTCTCACATCTCTTTTGCGCAAGAGTGTATAGCAGATGGCCACCATCTCCAGAGCTCTTTGGAATGGATCCAGTGTAGAAGGCTACCGCTTCATCCCAAGCATGGACCTGGTCATCATTGCAAGCATTGGTGGTACACTGTGACGAACAGTCATCAATGGCATCTTCCATCTCTCTGTTGACATACATCCACACATTCATGTAAGCAGTTCCCTTCTTGATTGCCTCTGCGATGCAACAGGGCATATTGAGAAATTGACAACGACAACTCATGTACGACAACAACATAAAAAGACGGACTTACCGGTGGTTCCTTCCATGCCATAGCTGTTGAAACTAGCATTTCCCTTGGCAAAATTGGTGGAACCCTTGTTGAATGCAGCAAGGACCCATTTGTTGGCATAGTCAAAGACTCCATAGTACTCGTAAAATTTGTTGTATGTTGGGTAGGGGCATTTTTCACACTTGAACATTTTGTCTTCTGCCTGTGTGCTGAATCCTTGGAGTGTTCGTGCATTGTAGTTCTTTGTAAGTGGGCTGTAGGAATAAGTGTGCTGACCAAGCTCTCCAATCTCCAGACTTCCGGTGGGAGCAAAGCCTTTACAATGTAGCGAGGAACGAAATAGAGAACGCCCAAGGGTCTCATTAGACAATCAATCTACTACTCCCACCATGGTGTTGCGTCAATCCGAATCGAAATATCCAATCACCACGAACGAGATTGTACTTACATCCCTTTGTGTTGGGTTCTGGGTTTCCCCCCACATGGCAGTCAGTCCATGTTGCCTGAACTGTACCAGCGTGGTATTGAACCAGGATAATGCTGTCTCCAGTCTTGAAGAGACCAGTGGTCTTTCCTCGAACCTCCGTTCCGTCTGCGTTTCTACCAATCACAGTCACGTCTTTATCAACATCCACTTTGAGCGGCTCGGTAAGTGTGATTTCGGCGTAGGATTTGGAAAAGGCTCCCTCTTGGTAGATCCTTAGGGCGGCGTCTCTTCCTTGATCGGTCCCCGAAGCTAGCTGCGTTTCCATGGCGGCCTGGTCAAGATCAATAGCGGCCTATATTTTCGTCAATTAATTAATTAAAAAGAGGTTCATAACAAGATCGTATCGTCAGTTCTCTGCGAGCATCTTGAAAAAAGGGGAAATAAAAGAACTTACATGATCGGTAACAGTTGTCACAGGTTCGTAGGAGAGGAACAATTCTTGGGACAGCCTTCGAGAAGAACGAAGCAAGGAATCAGCGGTAGCCTGTTGCAGCACCAACGCCAGGATAAGAGTCTTGAAGTTAAACATCTTGCTGTACTATTGAATTTTTTTAAGTTGCCTCTTCTTTATGCTCCAACTCAACTCTTGTCTTCCATGCAAGATCAAAAGTTATGTCCAGAAAGTCGAATACGAGTAGAGACAAGGAAGAAGAAAAGACGAGGCCAAAGCTGTGAAAAGATGCTGGTGGTACTAGCTACCGGTAGCTAGCTAGTACTCTGTAGTGGATGCATTCAAGTGGAAATGCTTCCGCTAATGGGTTATCAGTCAAAACCTGAGAACAAACTTAGTTGTCGGTCGTGGTCTTGTTCCCTCCGGCAAGATTCTCCTCTCATTTAGACCACTTCTCACATAACGTTGTTGTCGAACGCAAAAGAGGGTGATTTTAAGGATGTCTCTCTCGAGTACCGGTTTTTGGGGCGTTTGCTTTGATCCGATTGGATCAGTCGACCTGCGATCTTGAAATCGAGCACGAGATTTCCACGTGCTTGCAAAGACGAAAACAACCATGGACCGTGTCAAGTCTCTCAGTGATAGCAGCTACCTCTCTTTGGAGCAGGTAGGTACGTCAGTTCTAACACCATGGGATGTGGTAATGATCATGGAAGGGTTGGCACTGATGATTGAACCTACAAGATATCTCAAATTGTTATCCAAACTTAGCTTGAAGGAAGCTACCGCAAGGGAAAACAACTCCATTTTTATGTTCGGCTTACCCGAGCTCTATACTAGTAGCTAGCTAGCTTTAGAACACAACTAATTAAGCAACTCCTGATGCATTGTGGTCCAATGAAGCCATCTGATCCAAGGTCTAAAAAAATGGATTCTTTGCTGCCCCAGTGGAGAGCAATTGTTCGTTTCTCCACAAAGCATACGACATGCAAGTATCACCATGAGATTGCCGCTCGGCATTATTTTCAGCTCCCGGTTTGTCAGTGTCGTGGGGTGCAGCATCGGCTGGTAGCTGCTTGGGAACGTGTTCCTCTTCTGAGGCTTTGCTGCGGTTCTGATTAACGTCAAAGCCAAGCAATATCTGACTGCATTGTTGACAAAGAGCCCGATGTCCCAAGGCCAAAGCACACTGGTTGGATGTGGCCACACAGACGGGGTATTTTTGACACCCTTCACAATCCGTGTATCCGTGCGAGACGGCCCAAGTATCATGCACCAGCAAGGGAAAATGGGGTTTTCGCTTTGCCGCAGCCTTGTCTTGTGGTTGCTGTTGTTTTCGGGGATGATGCCGATCCGTGACAAAAAAGGCGCACTCCACGTCACCGTGACAGGCATGATGATAGCGGACTCCCAATCGAAAGGGAATATCCTTCAATTTTGCATGTTTCATGGGTTTGATTTGTAGCTTTGCAGTTGCAGAAATCCCCAAGATATTTCTGCGAGCCAAAGAGTCACATTCCCCCAGCCATTCGATAATGGGTGTCACGTAATCGACAGAACCAATCGTGTAGAATGTGTCTTCGATGAAAAAGTAGCCCGAATCTGGTTCTGGTGGATCCGCATTCTCGTTATTGGTTGTGGTATCATTTGGAGGATTGTTTTGGGTGGCTGCAGTGGCTGGTGCTTTGACAAATTCCCACAGCTCGTCTTCTGTGAGCTCCACAATGGTTTGGTGCAGATCCGCCAGAGTTTGTGATCCCACCATTTCAAAGGTGGCCATATCAGGGTCTAGTACGGGACCTCGCCTAGGTTCTCTTCTCCAGCACTCGAATGTAATGGTAGATTCTCTGTCCTCGTCCATACCAGTCCTGCTGGCGTTGAAATTCTGACCAATCGGTGGCATCTCATGCCTGTCCTTCTTTCGCATCTGCGACAGACCGTGTGCATCAATTCTGGAATAGGCTTGATATCCTTCGACAATATCTTGTAGCACGCGACTGGTTTGATGGAGTTCATGTCCTTCCAGGAGCTGTGCTTCCACTTCTTCCAAGGTGGGGACCTGCTCAAACAATTCCCAGAGGGCTTGATTGTAGGATATTTGTTTGGTCGGATCCAAGAGATCCACAACTCGAGTGCTGTTGTTGTCATCGTCATCGCTTGGCGCTGGTTGTCGCGTGGCATAGTCAAACGATTCGGGGATTTTCAAGTGCTGATCGTTGTGCCAAAACTTCCTGCGTTTTTTCTTGAGTGGCTCTGGGTTTTCGGTAGTAGTAGTAGTTGTAGTATCATTGTTGCTAGGTTTTTCATGGTTGTTGGGTTCTTGATCATTGTTGACTTTTCGAAAGTCTAGCTGCTGCCACTGCAGAATGTAGTCTTCCAGCAAGTTCTCAATCACGGTGTGAATGGGAGGAATGGCCACGGATTGCAAATCGAAGGGGCCTTCTTCTGGCTCATCCTCTTTGTCAATATCTTTCTTTTTTCGCCTCGGCGGACAAGCAGCAACACATGATCGGACTTGCTCTTCACGTTCCAACAGAACTTGCCATCGTCTCCTGGATTCCGTTAATGTCAGGCGTTCCAGTGCATCCTTTCCAAAATTATTGTGGTCCGTCATTGTTCATTGTTGACCTTTTTCATCTCATCTTGTGTGCGAATGTTCCCAAGAGAGATCACATCGTAAAAAGCCGATCACGGATACCTCCACCCGCTAGACAAAGCCACAAACAACACACAATCCCGTGTATCACTCAACACCAACGGGCATTGCAACACAACTCACGAGCCATCAGCGCATCGCCACACACAATCTTCACCTCACAACCACACCTCAAAGCCTGCAAAAAACTACGTACATACGCAGCCACTCATTCCAATGCACATCCTACAACTAGACCCTATGGTTTACGCATACAGTGACTCCTCCTACTTAAGTGAACCAAATGCACGATCACGAGCAGCGGGCTACTTCTATTGCAGCGACAGCACCACTCCACCACAACAACCACTACAACAACGGACAGTCCTCGTCAATCAGCTCCCATCTCAAGCATGGTTTGTCTCCTCAGCAGCGAAGCTGAACCGGAGCTCCTTTCGAGCGGCCAAGAAGGATGCCCCCTTCGAACTACACTAGAATACCTGGGACACTCACAGCCAGCCACCCCAATGCGCATAGAAAAGAGAGTTGCGGAAGGCATCATCAATGACACCGTGAAGCAAAAACGCTCCAAGGCCATCGATATGCGCTTCTACTGGCTGCAAGACCGCGTCAACCAGAACCAGTACACCGTGTACTGGCAACCAGGCTCCCTCAACCTTGCAGACGACCCCTCCAAACACCACCCAGCTAAGCATCACAAACGGATGCGACCACCGCTTATAGAGCCTGACACCACACACAGCTCCACAATGCCTTCACAACACCAACATCAACCAACCCGTATCCTGTGCTGAGGGTGGTTAAAGTCCAAACACTGCGACATGACCCTTAATCATCCAAAGCACGTCCACCAAGAGCCTGACTGCGCTCGCGAACCGCACATAGATGTAGATCCGGCAGATCCCAACGGTCATTTACCAATGACAACGGGGAACAGCCAAACGCAATAGCTCATAATTGTTTACTACCAGTTAAACCCTACTACTATTGACTTCAATACTGGTACGTCGTACCGTACCGGTACCAGGTACAGTAAGCAGCTTTAACTGGCTTATTGCAACCAGCATGATCCGACCGTTGACCAATC
>CAICTM010002120.1:0-18073 GCA_903772945.1 Seminavis robusta
AGAGGAGAGATTCTTTCGGACAGTCGTAGACGATGTTGCAATTCTTGCGGACATTCTTAACAGATAAATGTTCGTGATTCCTCTTTCATCGAACCATACTCTCTGTTTGTGGCCAGCTAGCTTGGCTGTGTGCTGGACCTTCAGCTTGCCTCCGTACTCTTCACTGTAATTGGCGATCGGCTTTCCTGATGTCGGATAACCATGTCTTTATTACAGAATAATCCAACGTGGACTGGTTGTCCAGTAGCTGGATCTCTCTCATATCTATGTCGTCCATCCTTTTGTGTGGGCGACTATGCCTTGCTTAGTCGGTTTCTTCGTTCGTCCGCAAACAGCGGTACGTCGAACGTAACGAAAACTTTTTCGACTTTCTCGTCATCTGACTCGTGATGTCAGAGTCGCATCATCCTTTCTTCGTTCAGGGTTGTCATGCGTCTTCATTTTACCTGCAGTTTGCTGATGTAGCTAAGGTCTCTTTGATGCTACTAGAGCTTTTCTTGCTCGACGTGCTTGACTTGCTACGCTTGCTCGACCTCACTTGTCATCGTCGTCTTTGTCTTTATCTTTGTCTATATTTTGTCAGGACAGTGCGAGGCTGGATGTCCTTTCTCGTGGCAGGTAAAGCATTCTTTCTCTTTCCAGTATTCTTTGTCATAGCTCGCGTTTCCGCGGCCTTTTCCTCTGCCACCACCCCGTCCTCTCCCGCCTTGTGCTGTCTGAGCAAAGGAGCTTCCGTGGGAAGTGGACTGTCGTGGGATGTTACTCTTGGTGTGTTTGTCCAAAAGGTGTAATACCTCATGTAACGTGTGGGGATAGTCATCAGTGCCTTTGGCAAAGTCGTCCCTCAGGTTCTGTTTAAGCTTGGTATTTTTGGCTGAACTATTTGTTAAGAAGATGTAACTATAGTACCGTTCTTCAGCGTATGCCAAGACTTTCTTCTGGTCATCGGCTCCAAAGTCAGTGTATGCTGTGTTTGGGTGGAGTAGTTTAGCCGTATGCAGCAGGGCTGCATCGTGTAGCTTGGAAATACCCACGGATTTTGCAATGTCCCTTTTCGTGGTAAATTGCTCGTGGTATTCGGAAGCGGTAAGGCTCCCTTGGTGGAAATTCATCAGTTGTTTTTCCAGTTGAAATAATGTGTGGTACACAAATTATCATCGGTCTGGGCCATGATCGTCTTATGGATCATTTTTTGTAGCTCCAGTGGGTCGCATCTTAACAGGACGTCATCAAAGTCCTTGTTCTGCTTCATCTTGTCCTTTAATAGTCGGGTGCACTGCCCTAGGATCAAGTTGAAAGCTTTGCCTCTATTTTCTTGTAGTTTTGCCAACCTCGTAAGGTGGGTCTTCATCAGCCCTCCATACTCTGCTTTCTCGAGTCCCCGGAGTTCCTCTTCCGGTGGGTCGGCTATGGCTGTCGTAAGGTCAGCTATTTCATTAACGAGTTATGCTTTTTCTATCGTTAGTGTGTGTAAGCTACCGAGAGTCGGGTCATTGGTGACTGCGGTTATCTCTGATTCCAGTAGCTGTAGGCTTGCTTGGGTTGCCGATAGGAGACGACGGTTGTTCACTTCACGTCGTATCTTCGCCGTTTCAAGCCTATTCCGGGTCTCCGCTGAGTACACCGGTGCTACCAACACTGTCTGTTTCAGGTTGCGTAGCTCATTGCTCATGTCGTCACCCATCTGTTGTCCAACGTGGATGACGATCTTCTCCCATGTGCGTATCATCTGGTCTGCCGTTCCAGATCCAGTTGTACCGAAGTTAAACACATGTTGGTCGAGGGCTTTGCATGAACCTTTCTGCTGGTTCGACGATGGACTGGTTCTTCCATGCCCTCGTCCTTTGTTGCCGCCTCCTCGGCCACTCTTTCCTTTACCTCTACCGCTCATTGTCTATGCTACGGTAGGTGGACTATTTCAATTCGTTGTTTTTTGATTGACTAGCTCTTTAATTTAAGGTCTCGTCCGACTACTTATTCGTCTTTTGGCTATGGGGCGATAACTGAAATTTATACTCCTGGCTAGGGAGTGTTAAATCTATTTACTAAAGATCTTGCTAGGAGGGAACGATTGCTTCACACACTGTGCGGTCGTTTCCACTCCAAACCCGTTTCTTTGTATTGTTGATTCCTTGTTGGGTGCCCGTCCTTTGGCCCCTGCGCTGGCACTGTGGCTTTCGCGCTTGTTGTTGGCTCTGACAGTTCCGGCTGGATGCTGTCGGCTCTCCTATCGACAATCCTTGTGGATTCTGCCGATGAAACTCTTGCTGTTGCCGTCGACCGATACTCGCGTCGTTGGCTGCAGTCTCCTCTCGCGTCGTCGCGATCCGTCCTCGGATCCTTGCGTCGTCGCGGTGCTGTCGATCCTTCGACAGTCTTCTTCACTCGTTGCTGTCGTTCGTTCAACAGGCTTCTCTTGTTGCTGTCGTTCGAACGTCGAACAACAGTCTTGGTCTTGTGCACGACGATTCCGTCGGCGGTACTCGCGTCGCGTTCTTCCTTCCGATCGCGTCGCGTTGCTGTCGAAGGATCGACAGGCTTGGTCTCTATCGGTCTTCTTCTTCCTGGTACCGTTCGTTGCTTCGATAGGCTCCTCGTCGATAGTAGACCGATCTTTTTCAGTAGTATGTTAGTTGCTCTAAGCTCTCTTCTAGTTTACTTGCTATTGAGATACTACTGAAAAAGTGGGTGGGCTCTGTATTCCATGGTATTTCTACTGGCATGAAATTCTAGTACAGAGGTACAGGTTCAATCCCTAATCGCGAATCCCCAACACAGAGTAGCTCAACAGCGCAACAAGCAAGCCATCCAGAGCAAAGAAAGATGGAGCTAGCTGAGATGAATACAATGAATATAGCTAGGCAGCAATAGTGTGGTGCTACTAGTCTTAGTAGTAGTGTTTTAGAATTCATATCTGTCCATACCAGATTCAAACCTGTGACATTATCTTTTCACATAGGCCTACACAACCTCCATATCTTCAGATTGGCTTTGAAGATTTTTCAAATTCACTTCCTCCCCATTCAATCTGGGTGGCACAAACTGCATTGGGTGAGTCTCTTTGCTTGAATCCTCCAGATATGTGTTGGCTAAACAGAAGCTTCCCTCATGTAGAACTCCAGCAACAGTTGTTGGTCCAATGTAAACACCATCATAGACCCAAGAATGCCCCGATACAATGCTTGAATCAATGATGGTCTTGTCCTTGATTGTCACCAATGGCAAGTCATAGAGGCGAACACCAAAGAACAATGCACGGCCCTCTACATTACAGCCCATGCCTTGAAGGAACCAGTTGAAGAAGGGTGTACCCCAGAAGATTGCAAGTAGAGAAAAGTCTTCCAGGTGGCGGTGCAAGTTCATGTAAATTGCAAACATGATCATTGACCAGGGCTTAGTTTGCCCTTGAGTTCCACAAAAGTACTGGCTTGGGTATGTGATCCAATGGAGGAGCATGTGGAGAAAGAATTGTGTGTCACAGAACACAGCAAGTGTCACAGCCACTTTCACAACGAGGAACCCTGCAGAAGAGGTACCATAGTCAAGTTGAAAGAGCTCAAAGGTTGGGATGAGCGAGAGGAAGAGAATAGCTATAACCAGAGGTGTGGCAAGATCAACCACCAATCGTCTTGACAGGGGCATTCTTGTTCCAGTTGTGGTAAGATCGCCGTGGATGTCAGCTGTAACATGTGTCAATGGATTGATCTGGGCAGATTTGATCGTTACTCCACCATCAATAATGACACTGTGCCCAATGCTGGTGTTCTCAATGTGGATCTTTTTGTACTCTCCATCTTGATCCACATCAAAATGTGTCACCGACAGTGTTGACTTCTTGAGAGTGATCAAATCAACCTTGGAGGGCGGAAAGAATTTAGTCCACACCTTAGATTCCATGTCAATATCTAAGCCCAGTAACCACAGTAATGCATTCACCATGACTGCGTTGTCTGCCACTAGGTCCAGAAGAACAATGCTGGCAAAGAAATGATAGTCGACCATCCAGTCAAGCGATTTTTGGAAGATAGAGTTGTTGGTTACTGGACCTGGTTTTCGATGTCCAATCAGAATCCATTTCATGGGAATGCAAACCAGTAAGTTCCCAATGCCTGTGAGGACAATGATGAGGAATGCCTTCAACAGGGTAGCATAGCGCCACTCAAACCCAGAGAGTCCAATCGTGATGGCCCACCCAGCAGACCCAGCAATGGCAAAGGTCAAGTAGAGTTCCATGAGGGGCCAAATACATTTGATAATTCTCAACACAGCCATACTCTTCTTGTCATGCTCAGTGTTCTTTTTGGGCTGTGTCATTCCACTCTGGTGAGCAGGACTTCCTCTTGCAATGGCAGAAGTTGGGACTTGAGCACCTTCAGGGACTGCAGCTAGCTTCTCCACTTTGCTGCCATCTCCCAGTACCACACCAGGACCTACTTGTCCTTTAACCATACAGCCATCCCCAATTCTGATCGGTCTGAACCTCAATGAGGGAGACCCAGCATACCGCTCAGACTCCTGCCAGGGCCCAAACTTTCTACACTTGATCCCAAAACTGATCTCGGTGTTTTCGCCAATCTCCAAAAGATCGAATTCTCGGACAAAGCAATCCAACTTGGCAGAGGAGTGGACCTTGCAGCCCATCACTTTATAGAAAAGCCATTGCCATGGAGTGCCAATTACATACCTGCCAATCAACATCTCCCACAAGTGCATTTCCCTGTCAACAAACCACCATCTGACATAGTATATGGATGCCACCGGAATCTCTCTGGAAGAGTACTTGCCAATTACAATCCACTTTGAGAGGCAAACCAAGAGGGTGAAGCTAATGTGCCACAGCAAGAAGACTAGAGGAAGTAGTATCCCAAGTGCAGGCGGTGCTCCATCATAGATGATGAGCTTGTAGCACCTGTAGGAAGGGACTGTGCTTACAGATAGCATCAAAAAGAGCAAAATGACACAAACCCCCTGCAAAAGAGTGATTACAGGCCAGGGAAGTCTTGAAGCGGAGGTGTCAAAGCTTGGTGCTTCGACAAGGAAGAACGATCCATGATTTGGGCTGAGGATGTACTCTTTGAGTGCAGCTGGGGTTGGATATTGGTCAGGAAAGTCACTGGGGATGGTGGCTGGAAAAGATTCGGCTAGCTTGTTGTTGAGCTCAATCAAGATGAGGGAAGTGAGGCCATTTTCATCCCATCCAGAATCAGGATCATAGTCAGATACCAAGAGTGAAGTCATGATGGCATCAAACTTCTCTGCAGGAGGGAGATTGTGGCCAATTTCCTGGTGTCCATTACCCTCACCTGCCAACATGGATGACTGATCCAGGACAAAGACAGCTTTGTGTTCATTTGCATGGAGCAGGTCTCTGTTTCTCCTTCTCTGGATCTTGCCACTGGTTGTCTTGGCTATGCTTCTTTCTTCCAATGCCACAATCTTGGAAGGAACAATACCAATATCCTGAATGATCACAGATTTGATTGCCTCACAGACAGCCTGTGCAGTCTTCTTGTTTGCATTCCTAATCTCAAAAACGACTTCAAGCTGGCCATCACCTTCACCGGTATCGTCCGAAGAGAAGGCTGCCACACATCCTGGCCTGGCACCATTGCAGGATTGAACAGCCAGCTCAATATCTTGGGGATAGTAGTTGACCCCGTTGATGATGAGCAAGTCTTTGATCCTGCCACAAACATACAAGTACCCATCTTGCATGAAGCCCAGGTCCCCTGTTCGAAGGAATGTGATGCCAAGATTGGTATCATCCTGATCTCTTGAAGAATCATCGTGAGGCAGCAACCTGGCTTGGAATACCTCACTGGAGAGTTCTGGCTTTCCATGGTATCCAGCAGCAACAGAAGGGCCGGCAATCCAAATCTCACCAGTTTGGTCATCAGGAAGTTCACATTGGCTTACAGGATCAACAATTTTCACAGTCAGGGTGTCATGAAATGTCTCAGTAGACCCTACAGCCAAGAATGAGTTGTTATCATCACCACGAGGTTTCGACAGATGGTATCCAGGCAGCCATGTCCCTCCAACTACATTTTCAGCCAAACCATAGGCAGCACTAAACCAATCTTTGCGCAGGCCAAACTCAGAGAATGTCACTGCGAATTTGTCTTGAGTGTCAAGGCGAATTGGTTCTGCAGCATTTAGTAAGCTGAAGATTGAAGACAGATCAAAATTGGAGATGGGTACCTTCCCACCATTCATAGCCATTGCTTCTGTGAACTTCCTGGTCACCAGATGGTAAGCAAAGTCTGGTGCTACACTCAAAGAAACCCGGTTCTTGGACATGAGATCCAGCCATAGAAGTGGTTTCTTGATAAATGATATAGGTGACATCAAGTGCACTCTCCATCCAGCCAGAAATGGCAGTATGGCTCCAAAGTTTAGCCCAAAATCATGGTACTGGTGTTTTAAAGAGAGGTCTGTAAGACTAGGGTGGCTATTCATAACATATGAAATGACAGAGAGCTTCACTGAACTCACCTGTGGCAACCAGGAGAAGCAAACAATGTCATTGGCACTATGTCCATCTCTAGCAAAGCCATAAAAGATGCAATCCTGGAAGAGCTTCACATTTGAATGTAAAGCTTTGAAGGTCACCATGACTCCTTTTGGATCACCAGTGCTTCCCCTATATTGTTTAGAGTGCTCTTGTTAGACAATGCCCAATACATCGAAGGAAAATTCTTTGCTTGTCCTCTTCCATTCAATTGCCGTACTTACGAGGTGTATTGGTAAAAGGCAATGTCAGATTCAACAATGTCTTCTTGATCAAAGGATCTTGTCTTTGATGCCAAAGAAAATGCATCAGTGACCTTGAAAGGGATATCCTTAGGCCACATCCCCTTGCTCTTTGAGAATGGCTTTAGCTCATCCACTTTCTTCATTGCCATGATTGCCATGTCAGTCAAGATCAACACAGGCTGGCAATCATTGATGACTTTCTCCATCTTGGTGAGTGTCTTGGTAAGAGGCGGGAACGGTGGATAAACCAAAATGGCCACAACCCCAGCTCTCAAGCAACCAAGAAAAGCAGCAAAGAAGTGCAAGCCAAAGTTATAGCACAAGACCACCTTGTCTCCTTTCTGGACTCCCCATTCTTTGTGGAGGCGGTATGCAATGTCTCCAGCTTCTGCCCAAAGCCCTCCAAATGTGTAGTGTTTCCCAATAGCACCATTGATCTCATGCCAAGTAGCAAACGTATCATTCTGTTTTCGAACAGCAACACCATGGAGTTGGTGGATCAAAGATGACTTTTTTGAGCTCATTTTTGTCAGCATATTACTGCTTGTTGTTTATTTTCTTTTTAAACTGAACCTAGTAACGGATTTAGACAAGATGTGCTTGAGGACGACCCACGGGTCGAGGCTCGGGTATTGCCCACAGTCAAGTCTGCTCACCGGCCACACTGGCCTCCTGAGATAGCTCCTGAGATGCCGTTTGTTGTTCAGCGTCAAAGAGCTGCGATTTGGTGTTTGATGTTATCGTTACCATGCCGATCCGTCTTTTGCCTCAGCGTGCTGTGTGATGGCGAGTTTCTTTACTTTCTTGTTAACTTTCTGCTGTTTGCCTGTGGCTGTCCCAGCAGGTTGAGCCCTTCAAGTTTCTTTACTTTCTTTTCTTTTACGCGAACGATTCGATTCGATTCGATTCTATGCTCTAGCTAGGTCTAGCTAGCGTACTAGCTAGCTAGCTAGCTAGTACGCTCGCAGTCTTTGTGCCTCACTTGGACGGATTTCAGTAGAGCTAGGGTTCAAAAGATACATGATTGCATTGGATATTCAAACGAAGGGAACCGCGGCCGGACGTTCGTCTTCGTGAATCCTTGGTGAGCCAAGTTCGCCGGAGATACCGATAGGTCGGGTCCAGACTGTGCACTGCAGGGTGGGGTACTGGTACCACTGGCTCTAGTACCGTAGAGCTTGAGGTGCACCCACTTGTGGATTGCAGGGTGCTTATCCCAGCTGCACTGGTACCTAAAGTTTGGCATCCTCCTCCTCCTTCTCCTGGTTTCGAAAGAAACCAATGGACAAACGCCACCTTCAGTAATCTGCTCTGAGAAAGACTCGTTTGCGAGGGGCTATGAAGAGGCAGGCACTACAGTAAGCTCAAGGGGTCTAGCGCTAGCTCGTGCTAGAGGAGGCAACTTGTTCGTATCGCGGAATGGAAGAATCGAGGCCTGGGCCGGATCTACTGGCAAGGTCTGTGAAGAAAGAAAAAACGAACAAAGCGCAAACAAGTTGGTGGCCATCGAGTACAAGAACGGGATCTCTTTAGTATAAGATACGTGCAATGTATCCTCAGCTATATTGCTGATTGGATTAATCAGTTTCAGCTCCGTGGTGAGCTAAGTTCACCGGCATGTCATACTGTAAGGTCGCGACTGTGCTCTGCGCGGCTGCTTGGTAAGATTACGGATTCGATTCGATTCGATTGAATGATTCGTTTTGTAATGGTGTGTGGCACAAACCACGGCCCTACTTGGTGCAGTACCAGCCAACTTCAATCGATTTCAACCATCTCGAACCACCTTTCTTGAAGGCTTGAACCGTTTGGTGATTACCTGCCTGTAAACCTGGCTGTTTCGGTTGGTTGGGGATCTACCAGTGGCTGCTTTGACATTGCAAGGTACGTCGAGGCAGCCACCCCCAGCCCTTACCTTGCACATGGGAGGCAGATCGGCGGTAGAACCGAGGAGACCGCGGTGCACAGGCGTACATTGATGCAAATCATAGCATTCCCGTGCTTCCGACGTCTTTATGAATCCGCTCCAGCCACTCCTAAAATGTCTTTGTCGATTGCACGGGGTGTGCAGCCTATTCATGCGGCACTATCAACAAGCCAAGTGTGGAAAGAAAAGGAACCCAACATTGTTGCTCCGGTCCCGACGTGTATCCAGTTTGCACAACGTAATCATACTCAGCCAACTCCGTCGAAGCTAGAGAAATGGGAACAGAGCCAAAACAAGGACATGACCATGAGATCGTGCGTGAAGCAATGTGCACAACACAGAGATCCCATCGAATCGAATCGAATCAGCTTCCTCCTTTTCTTCACGACATTCCCGCTGGGCTTGGACCTTGATACACTGGGAGGTTGATACGTACCGGTACCAACAAAAGTGAAGACATTATTTCTCAATCACTCTCTTCCTTTTCTTGGAAGTCTGCGGTGGCGATGGAACTCACCAGGATTAGTATACGATACAGATGCGGTAACCTGAGGATTCACACGCCCAAAAGTTAACATGTTGGAAGGGTAGCTCAAAGTAGTAGGTCCTCTGAACAGTTTTTGGTAGTCTTTGTCTTTTTCATAGAGATCCTTCTTGCTTACTATCACCTTTTCAAGTGCCACCAAAAAGTCCGTGCTTACATTCTCAAGAGTCACATCTGTCCCATCCTTAAATTTCTGGTCACTGGGATGACACGAATCTACAAAGCATGATGCATGATAATGCTTCTGGGTTTGACGTACATCCCAACTCCCTCCACATCCTTGGTTGTAGAATTTGTAGAGATCATGGTGCGTCACTCGGATGGTTTCTTTTGCTATAGGTTCATCACAAATGCGACATTTAGCTCTTCCGGTTGATGATGGAGCAGCAAAAAACGCCCCTTGGACTTGATAAAAGCTCGTAACTTGATCGCTTTTCTCTTTTTCAGCCTGTATAGCAGCGTCACGATAGTTCAAGTCGGCCACAAATGCCGTCAAGGCACGTGTCTGAAGACGCCGCCGATCTCTTTCGTTATTTTCTCGATTTTCCTCAGAGGGAGCACTCTTGTCACTTCCATCAAGATTGTCTTTGACATTCAAAACTTCCCATTTTGTCATCCTTCGCACTTTCTCTGGGTCCATGCGTCTGAAATAGGTCAATACCCTATTGAGGAGTAGCTTTTTTGTACCGATCGCCTTTCCAAGCCCATGAACTTTGACAAGTCGCTGGATCTGTCTGTAGCTGAGACAATCGTTGTCTTCCAATATTCGAAGCCTGGCTGCCTGATGGACATCTTGCGACTTGGTTTGCTCATGATCTCATGATGCCTTTGTCTTCGTTCGACAGCGTTGACGGCAGTGTTTGCAAGCTGGTTCAGTGTTAAGTTTTCTGCGAATTTACGCCTCCGGGACCCAGTGAATGCTTCAATTGCATTGAATTCGGTGCTCACTGCTACTACCTTTCCGGACGATGTTATACCCGTGCCTCTATAGTTTTAACTGAAAAGGGAACCCCGAATTTCTTTCTGTTTTTCTCGAGGAATGGAGATGAATGGAAGAAGCGAAGTGCTGAACAAGGAATGACGGCCAATCTAGTAGGCAGCAGCCAACGTGAGAGGCGATATTGGACCACCATGGACGCCATGACCTCGTTGCTTTATCTGATACCAGTACCAGGTACTGAGTTGACATCTCTGATTTTTGTCCTCAAAACATCCCAGGTTTTGTGAGAAACATCGGCGGTGAGTTCTCAACCCCTTCTGGAGAGTTCCCAAACCCTGAAGGACATTACTGGTAAGTTAGGGGTAGGATTAAATTAATATTTAAGGTTAGTGCATTCAGCACAAAACACAAGAAGCCAGCCGGAGCTGTAAAGCTTAGACTGTACATGTAAAAGGGATTGAAAGCTGTAAAAGTCAGTCTTCGTGCTCCATTTTTTGGAAAGATTGCAGAGAGCTGGAGAAATTAAAATAGGTTCAAAGTTCATAGTCGCAGAGTTATTAATAACATCTTCGCTGGCTTATATTCTTGGGCATACGGCATCAATGGATTTGACACCAACCAGCTGGTCGCATTGACTGCTGGCCTCTGCGACAGCTCAACCTTCCACACGTATTCTTGGAGCAGGAGCCTTCGGGAAAGGTAATGGTGCAGGTGAAGGACAAGCGATCAAGCGACCACTTTCGATCTAGCTGGGAAGCCTCCAGGGCAATAGGTCTCGCCACTTTCACATGGTCTGGGTTGCGCGGAACTGCCCAAGAGCGGAGATCATGCGACCAACTTTAAGTGTTTTGGACCCTGCAAGGCAATGTTGATCGTCTTTGTTCCTGTTTTGCAAGATGGCGCCGCTGTCTGCTGTGCTCTGACTGCATAGTGCGAGCTACCAATAGCTGGATACGGTATGTACCTACCGACCTACCGACTACCGCTAGCTAGCTACCGGTAGGTACCGGAGCAGGGTGTGGGACTCACATGAAATACACGCTGCGTGTACTCGATGTGAGTACGGGTACTGAGTACTGAGTATACTCAGTACCCATACTCACATGACCTCAGAAAATGTGAGTATTACTCAGTACCCGTACTCACATGACTCCGGATTTTGAGTACTTTTTGAGTCTTCGGTGAGTACTTCGGTGAGTACTTCGAAGTGAGTACCAGTGAGTACTCGGTGAGTATTTTGCTACAAGAACAGTGCATTCATCCAGAACTACATGTACAAGCAATGCATCAATGATGCAAGAAAGGAATGGGCTAAGAATAGGACCAAGGATCTCCTCAAGCTAACTGCCAGCAGATGTGAAGAGGAGGATTATGACAGTGATATTGATGCCATGGTGGACCTTTACAACAAGATTGATGAGCCCCCAGCCCAGAACTAGAAAAACCTAGATAATTTCCCTTGATTTATGAGTACTCAGTGAGTACTCTATAGTACCCACAAAGTACCTGTACTCACATGATACCCGTACTCACTTGACCCTGGGAATTGTGAGTATTACCCAGTACCCATACTCACTTGACTTTGGAATTGTGAGTACTACTCAGTACCCATACTCACATGCTAAAACAGTGTGAGTACCACGCCCTGTACCGGAGCTCAAGCGCACAGTACACGTACATTTCAGGTCAGAGTGGATCCACCTTGCCAAACCCGGTAGGAAGTCGTTGTTGAGGCTATTGAGAATCCTTTGGCCACCCGGTACCAATAGAGGAAGGCTTCTGTGCACAACCATAGAATACAGAAGTGTCTTCTCAGCCTTTTTACGAATCATAATCTAGGATACCCCACGGTCAAGACTAGCTTGGCCCTTGTTACATTTAGAAATTTAAACTGTTGTTTGTCTTTGAAACATAAACCGAATTTGCATGATGACATAGAGAACCAAGTCAAAACACGGTAAACCACAACTATCAGGATGTATAAACGTTCATACAGTGACCATCGATCGTCAGCGCTGACGATCGCTCAACATTCGGTTTGAGCAGCTGTTCGCACTCATACGTTTCAGAAAGTTTCCTCTACATCCCCTGAAAAGTCCGAATTTTCTACAGAGACTTCTACACTAACACAATCGTATCCGGCATCATCCGACCAAGCCGAATGCATTCTACAGTTCTCTGGATTGAACTGCCCCTTTTCACTAAGTGGTGGCTCGTAGTCTTCGGATTTGACCTAGTTGGTGCCTTGCAGTTTAAGGGTTCTCTGAAGCCTGCCCGAATCTGAACGACAAAGTCGAATTTGGAACGCCACGCTGACATAAGGCTATTGAGAACTGTCGACCCCGATTTTGCATGCGTCAATGGACGATCGATCAAGAGAAACCAGTTTCGACAAGCACAAGAAAAAGGCAAAAGCGACTGACCGAAGAAACTCGCTGTCATAAAAATTGGCGCCATCAAGCCCAAACATCAACAAAACCATCAAACCAACAACAACACCAACCATGAAAATCAACCATGTCTCGTCTCCTTCTCCTCAACCACGAAGCGGCGTGAGCATGGCTCGATCCCAGCCGATTGCCATCGCCAAGGGTGATGCGGACTGGGGCCTCCAAGAGCTCGACATGGAACGCGAAGAATGCGAAAAGCGCTTCTACGAGAGCGCTACTTGGAGGATGTACACTCGAATTGTAGACCATCGACTCAATAGTCCTGACAGCCAAAGTCCTGCCCCTGTTCATTACAACAACGGCAGTCCTAGTCCATGCAGTGTGGGCAGCAGTGCCAGTCCTGTCCAGCTGGACTTGTCCGTCCTCAGGCGCGGTATGCTCGTCCTATGCCGTCGTTCGGACAACCCTTCATGATGATGGATGCCCATAATATGCATTCATCTTCTTCTTCTTCCTTCATCATGGAAGCTGACGATTTCGACGAAGAGGAAGTCTTTGAAATGGAGCTCTAAAGCATGCAAAGACATGCGAACTGTACAAAACAAACCCCCATTGCCCGTTCCAAGACTTCCCATCTGCCCTACCTACCTGCCTACCTACCCTTTACCTTTTTGCTACTCTCTCTCTCTCTCTTGAACATACTTACTTACTATACAAACCAACCTGAACATTTTGAACATATCAACACAAACAGTCAACCCTCTAAAACCCTCGCACATCTTTGCGGCGAATCTGACGGGCACACCTACCTGAACATACCTTTCCTCTGAACATACCTCACCTGCTTATAACTATACACATTGTACATTGTACTATACCAAAATAACAACCAATTAGAACATACTTCTGTACTTCACAACTAGCTAGACCAGCTATCATTAGTGCTAAGTTAGAGATGCGATGGGATTGGTTTGTTCCATGGGATTGGTTCCAGCTTGCTTGCTAGCAGCAATGGCCCACCCACGCCTACTAGCTAGGGTGTTCCCATTTGGTTCACACAAGTGCAAGGCTGTCGGTACCGGCACCATGGCTCGTTGATGCTGGCTAGCCAGCTACAGCGTATGTTGAAGTGCGCTGCACCCACCTCTGCTGCCTTGCTGGCTAACAAACATCGCCCCAGCGTTGGACACTGCCCTGACAAGCAAACTACTGGGACAATCGTACGGTACCTCGCACTGGCTGGCTGGAAGTTGACATGACTGTGCTGGCTACTACCACTGGCCAGATAGGCATCTCGTCTGCGGCTGTGGCTGGGGTGGGCCGCACTGCACACCCACCTTCGGTCACTGTAGGAGGGCCCTACTAGTAGTACCAGTACGTGGGCTCATAGATTAAATTATCTACGGTTGCGCTACCCAGTCAGGACTGCGCAGCATGAACGTTGCTCCAAGTTGCATTGCTGTGTAGTCTACATGTTGGGAAGAGAACGGAGAAATTCAATCGAAAGCATCTTGCTGATTTCGTTCACGGCTATAGACGATGTGGAGCAACGAGACTCTATGCACGCTATGCACGGGAGTCTTGCTGTCATGACCAGCACTTTCAGATCCTCGCCACGTACGGAGTGCTGGCTAGCTAGGTGTCATCAGGCTACTCACAACAGGACCTTTAGCCTCTCGGCCGCTTCGTCGTTTGCTTGGCTCGTCTGCTTCAGTCCAGCCTTAACAATACCCGCAGAAACAGACGGCACGGCCGCTTCGTCGATTTCGTACCTGCCGGCGTGAGGAGAGGGCACCATGGACATGGGTATGGCTGATGTTTGTACCGTACCGTAGCTAGTGGTCGCTATCCCACGTTTGTTGACTGTCGACGATCATTGTCACGATATCCCGACACCCCAACAACTCGGTGGTAACGGCGAGGCGATCAGTTCGTGCACGACAGTACCAGGTAAACGCGGTAGATCCTCGCACGTTCCAATAGCGAGCTTTGGGGCCAACCACAGGAACCAAGGAGTGACGCAGAATGATGAGCAAAGGCCCAACGACTGGTGATGATCCCGTCAAATCGAGCAGTTGCTCCCCCGTAACATTCTCTGTACCCTGATTCGAGTGTTTGCGCCCCACTTATTGCGGGTGCAAAGAGACGTGCAGAAGTTGGCGAGTGGACGAGCCCGTGGTCCTTCATGCGCATCGACAAGCATATTCAACTCGTATGTAGCCTTTGGACAGTGTGGTTCATTTCGATGACACCAGTAACGAACACCTTACATGAGGATGAAAGATGAAATCTCCAGAAAAGACCACAGTTTCTTATCGTGCACTTGGATCTGGATCTCAAACTTCCCATCCGTGTTGGGGGTCCAAGTGAACCGTTTTGCGGGGTCGGAATCCTCGTGCTGCAACATGCGACAAGTCTCTGATTCCACCAGTGGGCTGACGTAGCCATTGACAGTAACACCGTTCACGGTTATTTCGATCTGGGCTTTGCTTTGAGACTTGTTCTTCAGGATTTGTAGGTGCAAGTCCTTGGTCTTCTTCTCGGGTGTTCTGAGGCATACGATAATCCAACCATGGCTTTTGGCAACATCAAAGTACCGCCGTTCCATATCGTTTGGAAGGGCCAATGATTGAGGGCCGCCAACATTGCTAACATAGAAATTATCCAGCCTCACAACCTGCGCGACTGTGGGAACGTTACATTTCTCTTGGGCCAAGCCATCTGTCACGAGCATGATTTCCTGTTTGATTGATTTCGGGTCCTTGTCGTCGTAAGCTTGACCATTCTTTTCCACGCGGCTTATATGATTGCTGATGATTCCTCTTTCATATGCCTTGCCCGTGCCAGGCTGTGCCGTTCCGTTGGATTCCGTCAAGATCCCTCGATAACGAATCTCCGCAGGCAAAAGCCCCGTATGACACAAAGCGGGTGATCGGAATAGAGCCGTAAGGTTAATGTCTTTCCTTACATCCACCATTTTGTTTTGTTCCGCTATCCATTTGTCGAGGCCAACAAGACCGGACGATCGTAGGTTCTCCTGGTCTGAAGTTTGCGCTGCTGTGAGTTCTGTCAATTGTTGCTGTTTGCTGCTTTTCAGTTCTTCTAATCTCTTTGTGGATTGCGTATCGATCTCCCCCTTCTCGGCTTTGCTGAGTCCTTCTATCGCATCTGACAGTAGCTCGAGCATCACTGCGCGTGAACAGGGAGAAGAACTCACAAGTTAGTCAAACGCACTATTCATTCATTCCAATAATTGAGGCGACCTTCCCACAACTAGGTCTACAGCAATCGACTTACACATCGCGTAGGTGTACCCTTGAAGAGCCAACGACCGCCACGCTGGATTCCAAAAGGCCCCATTTCGTTTGCTGTGTGTATACACGAGAAGAGGTTGCCATCAAATGTGAGCTTGCGATCCGAGCGATCATTCTGACCCATCCCAATCCAACACTACTTACGGACAAGTGCTACTGTCAAATCTATCATACCGGCACAAAGCACCTCCAATTTTGGATCCATCTGGAAACTTGGTGGGGCCTCCATCTTCGAGCTCTCCACCGCACTTGATCTTTTGTAGATTGGGCGTTAACGCGGTCTCCAGTTCCTTTTTGGATCGAAATTGTAACGAGTCGGGAAGCGCCGCAAAGAGACGATCTTGAACGTCTGGATCCGGCACCAATACGGCTAGACCTGCCTTTTCCATGATGGAGACTACATTCCGATGTTCCTTGGTTTTGCCCATTTTGTTCCTACCGCCCTTGAATGCGGGCAAAAAGGCACTGCCCGTCATAACGGCGGTCCGGTAGACATGCAATCCCAGTTTCCAGGCATCTTTGGATCCCCGATCGCGATAATTCCATTCCATAATATCGTAGTCCGTCCCATAAATGGACTCGGCGCACAAGGCTGGTTCGGGTGCTGCTGTCAATAGTTTGTGCCCGTAGTTGTGTGCCGAGAATTGTATCCCCACATGACCAAAGGCGTCCTTGACAGTATCTTCTAGGACAGCCGTGTACGTCTGATGTCGAAAGTTTCCCATTCCGGATGCAGCAGCATCTCCACTGGTCATCCAGACATATTTGGGCATGACCATCGCGGAGCCATCTAATTGTTTTTGTAGGATCCCTACTTGGACTTGCAACAGTTTGATTTGCAAGGCTCGTACCATTCGATTCCAGCCAGTGCTGGTTGAGTTGGGTGGAATGTGCGGCGACAGAGGATTGTCGTTTTTGTCATTGAGTTTGAAGAGCCGACCGAGTTGACCAGGACTCTTGTAGAGATAGTGATCACCAATGCCCACGGCAAGAGTCCCATTAGCACTCTTGACGAATGGTTCAAATAGCTCTTGGTAATACTTTTCGCCGTAGAGTTTCTGCAATTTTTCCTTGACGCTGGCACGTGCTATGGTCAGCCGCGACATCATGCCTTGGCTGGTCACAAGATCCAATGATAAATTTTGGGCTATGGATTGTCTGTCTCCGTTTTCTATTGTCTTGCCCTCTGCAGAGCTTGCTCCATTCTCATGTGCCACTTTTGAAGGTTCGTTCTCTGTTGGACTTTGTTCTACTGATTCCTTTTCTGATGACGAACCGTCAACTTTCGTTGACGTGGCAGTATCAACACTAGTTGTACTAGAAGTACTAGAAGTACTTGAAGAGCCGGTAGAAGTAGCATTGGCCGCGACATTTCTCTGAATGTTTTCTCTTGTGAAAGACACGTCTTCATCGGCCACTGTCTTTTCTTTCACAATGTCTCGTATCAGCTCCTTTTGCAGGGAAGATACGCTGAAGAGGGGAGAACTCCGTCCAAACAAGAGTAACGCAATGCCAATCGCAACGGCTGGGGCAGTCCAACTTTTCGATTTGATTGGCGGTGTCATTTTCAACCCGGATGATGAAACCTTTGGCTTTGCCGTCACTGATTTAGAATCCAATGCAGATGACAAGGACGTCTTCCTGTCAGTGCACTGCTCGAAGCTGTCACTGAGCTGCTGCTCTAAACTGTCACTCGACATCATCATGGTCGAGATTGGAGGTTCGAGCGGAAAAGATGTTAGAAATGGGATGGGAAGAAAATAAATAAAGAATCTACATTTACTTTCGTACTGTACTACTAGTAGCTAGTACATGTACCGGTAGTAGCTGTTTTTACCGTTATGGGAAAGATCTTGGCGAGAACCCCTTGGAGATGCCTCAATTCGAATGATCACAAAACAATTTTCGAATAATTATTCGAATGTACCCCACACGACCTTGCCCATGTAAGCTCTCATGTTCCAGATCCCATGTCATGCTATACTTTATGCTCCAGACTCTTGGCTACGTTACAGCCTTTGCTTGCAGGAGGGAGGGTGTGTGACTCAAAAGGAAAAAGCAGAGGGAAACATAGGCAGGTACGAAAGGCAGTGCAGGCACAAACCTCTAGCTAGACAGCCACCCACCAAGCTGGCTGCCATTTTATTTATGGTCCAAGAGCAATGTATCAAGTTGAGATTGCCCAGAATGTTCGAGGAGGTG